>JABJVR010014868.1:0-42285 GCA_025773905.1 Chitala chitala | reverse complement strand
GCTACCTCAATCTCTTGCACCTTGTTTTCTTGCACCTTAATCCCACTTCCCTATAAGATGCTGTAACAAGAGAATTTTCCCCACTGTGGGATCAATAAAGTTCAATCTAATCTAATCTAATCTAAACTCTACAGTCGAAGTCTTCTGAAAATTGCAGAAAATGAGGCACGTTTTTACAGTGTCTTCAGATGTTCTCTGATTTACAATCTCTCCAGTGAACTTACCACTTTTCTGTGCCACAGAACAGAAGGTCTGTCCTATTTTTTCATTGCCCTAAAAAATAAACATTACCATAGGGCTCAATAAAAGAGGGGGGCAGATGGGGAGAGAGAGGTGGGGTAGATAGAGAGATGGGGAGAGAGAGAGACAGACAGACAGAACAGACAGAGAGACAGACAGACAAAACAGAGACCCTGACATTTCAGTTTTGCTTCTGTATGTAGGAGAAACCTGGCATGCAGATTGGGTCCTACGCCTACTCTCTGCCTCTTTATAGCAACCCACAGCAGTGACGCACAACAGTGTTTCACCCGAGATAACTAATTTTACCCACAATTCACGTCTTATGAGGTTTCACTTCTAGTTTCATTTGCTTCACATATGCCCTTATCAAAAGTAATATGAACAGAAGTCCCATTACACAACGGTGCTACAATGTAACACCGTATGTATGAATAAAATCAGCGTGATGAGCAAATTAATTACGTAATAACGGACGTGGGTGTCATAAAGGAGTTTCAAAACACTGTTACTATACAAATGTAGACTACATTTAGATCAAATCTAGATCAAATTTGAGCTCTGTACCTTGGTTGTTGACAGCTGCTGGAATGAACCAACTTTAATTACTGCTTATCATGGGGGGGCACACTTGAATCATTGCAGCGGGATATAGCTTGCATCAGGGAGAAATGTTGATGCCTTGATGATTTTGGGTATTTGCCTAGACAATCTAATTATAAAATAGCATAGGGACATTCATGGCAGAAAGATTCAAAGTTCTGAAGAGGCTGTACCAGTCGCTGAACTTGGTTCGTCTGGCAGATGATGACTGACTCCTTCAGAGCGTGATGTCTATTTTATAGATTTACTATGTTTGTAGCGTGGCTCTCCTGTGTTGAATGTGCATGCATGTGCTTGTCCAGTTTGGCAGGGGGCACTGGGGGTCTCCATGGAAACAGCCCCCCCCCCCTCAAGCAGGGCCCGAGGATGCCATAATGGACGATCAGCTGCAGCTGCATCTCATTACATCGGATCATTTACTGGCTTAATCCTACTGTGCATGTTATATGGTGTTCACTTACCGAGTCTCACTTTGTCTTGTAACTCCTTGTGAACTGCCCCCCCCCCCATCCCCTGTTTTTCTAGGCTGTCTGATTTTTGTAAATATTTGAAATTTTAATTTGGATTTGTCCTTGGTTTTCATGCCTTTGGATTTCCAGTCCTTATCTATTCTGTTATAACAAAATCACTTCTGTTTTGCTTTATGTTTATTACAAACAGTGTATTGGTTTTCATTAATTTCACAGCTACTTTTTGAAATTGCTTGTTTCCTGGGGGGAGAGCAAAATATTCTGTGATTTTTTTTTGTCAGTCAGTCATCTATACTGCTTCATCCTGTTAAGGGTCAGAGGGAAGCCTGGAGCCCATCCCAGGGGAGCCAACCCACCACAGGGCACACACACAACGAGCAATTTGGAGACACCAGTCAACCTAACCTGCATGTCTTTGGACTGTGGGAGGAAACCAGAGAACCTGGAGAAAACCCACCAAGCACAGGGAGAACATGCAAACTCCACCCACACAAACCCAAGGTGGGAATCAAACCACAGGCCTGGAGGTGCAAGGCAATGGTGCAAACCACCATGCCACCATGCTGCCTCTGTGATTTTTAATTATTTATAAATTAATAAATATTATGTTTGATAAATGTCAATCCTACCTCACAAAAATCCCCTACGCTTATGTAGGATTAAGCATTAGACGATATATCCATTAGGCCAGGGGCATATTTGGTGTGCTCACAGCAGCTAGTTTATTAAATCAGATTCCTTCATACCAGCACTCCCCCACTCACACACATTGTTTTGATGGAACAACATTTTTTTCTGAAATTAGATATGAATGGCTGTGACATTTTAAAGAAAACATGGTCAGCTTTGACTCACAAGAAACACCTTTATCATAAAAAAAATTGGTCCCAAGACAAACAAAACTGGAGGAGGCCTTGAGCACCAGAGGAAGAGAGGAGAGCAAAGGAGCCGTCGCCGTTAGTGCTGTTACAGAGAACAGCTTCAGACTCACACTGCTATCTTCTTTACTGCCAGATGAACAATTGTTAAACAGTAAATGATTGTGCACCCAGATCAATTCCTGGCCATAGACGAAGGAGTGTTGTTGTGTTTTCTGTTTCATTAAACCTGGCTCAACACAACTGCGGACTCAGCTGTGTCTGAGTTTATGATGGACCACACAGACAGATCCGCTGGGATGTACCGGCATACACAAAAGAGGTGCTCTGTGTTTTCCTATCATCAGCGCCTGGTGCATAAACACTAAGGTTCTGGCACAGGCTTGTTCAGCAAATATTGAATACCCGACGATTGGCTTGTAATTTATTGAGGAATTCAGCTCATTTCTGATGCTCTTTACATTCCAGCTCAAGAAAATGCCACAATGGAGCTCAGTAAACTGTGTATTTGACAAACAAGTCCCAGAACTCAAACTGTGATGTTGTCTTAATAATTATAAGACTTTAAACTGGCTGGCAGCTCTCGCATGATTCACTGCTGGGTGAAAATTGTATCACACAGTGCTTATTGCATCTTATTAATTTCTCATCAGTCAAATAAAATCTCACAATTCAGACTGGATTTTCCCGTTATTGATGGTCGCACATCAAATTTCTTGCCAGTCACGATGTTCGCAAAACAAAAGTCCCCACGCATCAGGATCGTATACGCACTTTTATTTTGAAATAAAAAGTCAAAACAGATACCGGAAGTCCCTTCTATATTCTTGCTAACTTGAGAGGAAACATGTCGCCCTTTTTAGTGTACAGAATGAGAATTGCTGCAGCACAATGGCGATCAGTGGTTTGTTTTTTATGCAGTTCACTTGTTATATTAAGTTTGCTGAATTCGCAGTTGGCACTGGCAAACAGGAGTCACCTTAGAGTTATAACCGACGACAACTGGGAGGAAATACTGGAAGGCGAATGGATGATAGAATTGTAAGTCATGGATGCCCACGTTCACTACAAGTGTACGGGCAGTCCTCATTCATTTAAAGCTAGTGAGTCAGTTCAGAATGTCAGCCAGTCTTTATTTGTTACTTCAATATAACTACAGTGCTACTTTATCTGACCTTTTAAAGTAGCATGTACTTTGGGAACGCTACGTGTCTGCTGTTTTGTATTTGCGTGCAGAGAGATGGCATATTCCGTATTCGTTCTGCAACAGGAAATTGTTACCCTGAAGTGGGTGGCATGCGCAGTTCGCGCGATCCATATGTATTCTCATATGTAATGATTACAGCTGTCCAACAATGCAAAAATTAAAAGTGGCAAAGGAGAGATGGTTATATTTTTTCATACAAGCCGCGTTTTAAATTGGCATCTCTTTTATGGTGCAGAAAATTTTATTACACCGAATAAATTTAAGCTATAAATGTGCTATGTAGTCCTTTTTGAATTAAAAAGGACAGGTTTAAGGACTGCAAATGGTTTATCCCTTACAGTTTGTGGCATATATACAAAAGAAAATGTGCACAACGTGATCCTTGGTACAGTTTATATATCCATGCTTTTCAAGAGTATGTTTGTGCAGTAGACTGATTTCACAGTCAAAATGGGGACATGGAAGAAAAGCATTATACAAACTAAAAGGGCTACTACTATCTTCTAGTTCAAGGACAGTATAAACAGTCACACGTTATCTAGCAGCCTAAACCAGGCAGCCTAGGGCGTAAGGCAGGGAACACCTCATTTCCAAGAAGATATAAATTGGCTGAATTGCCTTTTTACTTGCAAGGCCTCATTTAATTAATTTTCTTATTAAAAATAGATGCCCTGTTAAGTTTTAAACAAATGTTTAATGAACAGCATTTAGCACGTCTTGTGTTTTTGTTGTCAGTTTTGCGCCTTGGTGTCCAGCTTGTCAGCAGCTTCAACCAGTGTGGAATGAGTTTGCTGAGTGGGGTGAGGACATGGGTGTCAACATAGCCAAGGTGGATGTCACAGAACAGCCAGGTGTGTGGTTAAATCATGCTGATACACACGGGCAGGGTGAATGTCACAGAACAGCCAGGTGTGTGGTTAAGTCATGTTGATACACATAACCAAATGTAAACACCTGTTAGGAAGTGGAGCAAAGTCAGAAATTAAGATACTCTTTTGGGCCCAGTATTAAGCAGCCATAGGCTTATTTGTGCAGTGCTGTTTGATTCTGTTAGAACACTGAAAGCCCATATGGGGTCAGTCTGTCTCTGGTCATTAATATGTGAAAATGTAACTTCTTTATCTGTCACAGGTTTAAGTGGACGGTTTATAATCACAGCTCTTCCAACCATATATCAGTGAGTGCTCTCGCCTGATGTTTCCCTTACACTTCACACACCTGTAACACGTCCTTGTGTGGTTCTTATCATGCATGTCAACCCTTTGGCCAGGGTCCCAAATAAAACAGAACACTGCTTCATATTTCACCTAGTCATGGAGTGCTTTTATGGTCTGTAACTGTGTCTCCAGTAGTACAGTTTTAAAACATTCCATGCCTTTTTATATTCTTTTATTTCCGAAGATGGAAAATGTCTAAAATGGCTTTTTTTGTGCTGCATAATACAATACACACAGTATCTAACATAGCCAGCCTGGCTATGTTAGATATTGCATGTGATTTTAAAAAGTATATTTTTTTTGGTTAAAGTGCAGTGTGTTTGTGACCTGGCTGGGTGGCTAAATTGTGTTGCTTATTCCGAGATGTCCAACATGTGTCAAACACTGTTAGTAACTGACACTGATTTGACTTCTTTAACTAGGAGGCTTTTTGTTTGAATTTTCACTGTGCAGTAATTCAACGTCCAGCTCTGACAAATCCCTTTGAAGGCACTTTCGTCCCAATTTATTTTAAAAATAATAGTTTGCCAACATGACTAAAAGTTCCTCAAAGTTTTTATGAATGATTTTAATTTGAGCTCATAACGTGTAACAATTGTGAATGAGTAGTTCTTTGTTATAATTGGCTGCAGATAGGCAGCTGAATGGATAAAATATGCAGCTGTCTAATTTTCATTTATTTATTTTTATATTACTGTTTTGCGGCAACCTCAAGAAAAATATCAAGAATTTGCTTTTACCTTTTGTGAAATATGTAAATATGGTTCTATGTTTTAAAGAACTAACTTTTGAAGTTTTGAGAAATAGATGTGGTCAAGTCCTGTTAATTATAATATAGGTATATATTTCAGCTGTAAAGATGGCGTGTTCCGGAAGTACCAGGGTTCTCGCACTAAGGATGATTTCCTTACTTTCATTGATGAGAAAAAGTGGCAAGACATTGAACCCGTGTCCTCCTGGTTAGGACCTTCATCTTTTATGTGAGTGCCGTCTGTCTGTGAGTGCTTGCAATTTTGTGTCATTATGACAACTTTTATAATTTGTGTTTTTTCCTCTTCTCCCTGTGCCTCTCAGTTGTCCACGTCCTTGTCACTGCTCTGCTTTTTTTTAATTTTCCAGTTTGTCTCCCTAAATGTTGATTGTGCCCCTTGTATCAAGGGCAGATTATTATTATTATTATTTTTTTTTAATAATTTTTTTTTATCATTGTTTTGCAGGATGAACACTGTCTCGGCTCTCTTCAAACTCTCTGTGTTTATACGGGTATTGTGAACACTCTTCATCATTTGCAATAATATGCATGGCTTTTTATTAAGCTCTCATATATTACACCTGCACATCATTTTGTACTGTCAGTGCATACAGTTCGTTACCTTTAAGTGAATTGCTACATATAATCAGCTATAATTAATTAAGTAATCTTTCATAACATCAGTCCTTTGCAGGCCTGTTGATGACTTATTGCTTGGATTTTACCTAAATTGTTAGAATATGGAGACAATTTTATGATTAACCTTATTAAAGGCGCTATATCAACTTCATTTATTAAGTGTAATTGATATAGTGCCTTTCACAAACCCATGGTTGCTTTACAGGAGGAATACATGTTGTGTCTGAGAAAGTGGATGATCATTCTGTTTTAAGGTTATATTTTTTATTTAATGTTGTAACAGTGGCAAATAAGACTGTTTTCACTGCATTTGTAGCACTGCCACAACTACCTCACTGAACAGCTGGGTCTACCAGTGTGGGGGTCCTACTCCATCTTTGCTTTGGCCACCGTTTTCTGTGGTCTGGCGCTGGGATTGGTGAGTGTGCTTCGAACCCCGGAAAGTCCGTCCAGATCACATCGGTTGCTTCCGTTGCTTCTGGTCCCGCTTTCTGCTGCGCCCAGTTTGTTTTGTACTAAAGGTTCAGTTTGATGTTTTCTCATCAGATATTGGTCTTCATCGCCGACTGT
This sequence comes from Chitala chitala, assembly GCA_025773905.1. Taxonomy (NCBI): domain Eukaryota; kingdom Metazoa; phylum Chordata; class Actinopteri; order Osteoglossiformes; family Notopteridae; genus Chitala; species Chitala chitala. Next base: position 35,710 of record JABJVR010014868.1, on the reverse strand, counting down.
GTCTTTCCATCCAGACGGTTTTCCTCACAGAACTACTACCCAAGTAAGCACTCCTGCTGTAATATAAGTGTAGACAGTAAATATTTCTTCTTGTTGGGACGTTTACAGTAGTAGGGAGTTTGTAGACAAAACATCTATTTACGCTCTCACTTCTTTGGATCTTTCACATCTAGGTGAGGGTAGGGTAGGTGTCCAGGCTGGTGGTCCTTGTTGTCACTCTGTATTTTGTGCTGAGCTGAGTTTAGAGAGCATTCAGACAGAGGTGGTGACCTCAGTGTTACCCAGCACTCCAGTCTAGGTCTTACTATCGTGTTTTTCTGTTTCAACATTATTATTATTAATATATAAACCTTGTCTCAGCTTTAGTTTAACTATTTCTGCAGTTTTGCAGGTACCTAATTTGTTATGATCAGTGCTGGCTATTTTTAATTTCAGTGTTAGCATTACTTAGACTCCACGTATGTATTGTATACAAAACAACAGGACTGGGTAATAAATTCTAAACCAATGTTTTTCCCCCCACTTGCTTCCTGTAATTATTTTAATCTCTATTGTACTTTGTTTATATTTTATGTTTTTGTATGTAGACTTTACATCATTATAAGCAACACTTTGATCAACATTTGGTTGTCCTCGATTGTGCTTTATAAATAACATTTGACTCATCGTACGCTCATGGTTCTGTGCGTAATGCTTCCGCAGAGAAACAGAGCTCAGAGAAGTACAGGCAGATGCAGCAGTTGGAGAACGAGCACGAAGCTGATGAAGAGGATGAAGATGATGAAGAGGGGGTCACGGGAGAGCAGGAAGAAGATGATTGGAAGAGGAAAGGGGTGCTTGAAGTCCAGCCACAAGCCAGAAGCGGAGCGCTTCCAGAAAGCGTGCTGCGCAGGAGGCTTCAGGACACTTGTGCAGAAGAGGGCACTTAGGATCCAGAGGAGAAGGCGGGCATAATCGTGTCAGCTAATTGGATGGCTGAAAATTGGCCACAGCATGGACGTTAAGGATAGCTGTTCTTCATACCCACCTTTCTAGTCTCTGTGGGCACTTAAAAAGGTACGCTTATGTGGGCACACCTTTACAGGGAAAGGATACTACTTTTATAATGGAAGTTTTCCTAACTGAGCTGATTGTAATTGAATGCCGTGCAATTGGAATGGAAAATGTGTGTGGTTGTTGCTTTCTGATTTTGTTGTTGCATTTTCTTTTTATAAATACTCCGAAAGGAAATCGTGTGGTTTGAGTGTCTACATCTCCTGTAGTTTTTACACGGTTTCTGATAGTTTTGTATACAATTTCTGTAGCCCGTGGAGTTAATATGGTGGCAGTTGCTTTCAGCAAATTGAGTGGTAAAACAGAATTACGGCAGCATTAAGATGAAAGCAAAGAGAATGTGGCTGCAGATAGAAAGATGTCTGTGTGTATGGTGTTTAATGTCTTAGTAATATGATGTGCTAAATCATAATCGTCAGTGCGTTGGTGTTCTTCATTTAAAAAAAAAAAAAAAAAAAAAAAGTCAGAACAAAGAGAATTTTCTTTACTGAAACCCTGAACTTATTACGCTGCCAACAGAGTTGCATGTTTAGGATTTGAGTAAGATGGCACTTTGGAGGTTTCCCTGTCTGTTGTTAGTGGATAAGTACAACTGCGCCTAGTTCTGGTTAAACTACAGGTAAATCCTTTTCTCAGATGTTAATGTGTGCTATTAAAATGGCTTCTGTGGAAAAACATTTACCATTTGTAACAGTATTATCTTGTTCGTTTTGACTTTACGTTTCAGTCGTTTCCAGACATTGCTTTCTGCATTTTTCTTTGTGATGACTATAAAGTTTTCCATGTTTGTGTATAATTATATATTTAGTGGTTTGGTGGCTCACTGGGTAGACCGTTAGGCTGGGATGGGGAAGCCTTCCAGTTTGAATTCCAGGCCAGTTCCTAGGTGTGTCTTTGAGCAAGACACTCAAATGCTAGCTCCCCGGGTGCTGCATGTGGCTGCCTAGTTCTCCCCTCAGAGGGATGGGTTAAATACAAAGAACAAATTTCATTGTAACATGTGATGTACCCAATGACAATAAACTCTTCTGTTCTAATATTGCTTCTGAAATATTAAAAACCTTTAAAAAGGTGCAAAAGTGTGGATGCTTAAATTAGAATTTTTAAATAAAGAAGCATAAACTTTATAACCGTTTTCACTTTCATGTCATGTTACTATAGCTTTTGTTATTGTTTTCATTTCCCAGAAACTGAGTCACAGGTCATTGTATCTGAATGTTTTAGTAATATGTCCGAATTTTCAGTATGTCTGTTTCCTGTGTAGGGACCCTAATGTACATACTTTTCTATATTAATTATGTAATTAATGTGTGTGTGTGTGTGTGTGTGTGTGTGTGTGTGTGTGTGTGTGTGTGTGTGTGTGTGTGTGTGTTTAACGTCGTATCCGCTCTTTGGCAGAAAAAGATTGATACATCGCTTTAACGACAACTACAGTATTATGTTGTAATTGCAGTAACTTTAGCCACAAGAGGGCAGCACACATAGTTAAACTCAATCTATTATACAGTATGTGTAGGTGGGTAATGGCAGGTGTTCCAGTCTTATAAAGAGAAATTATTGATTTATTAAGGAAAATACACTTGGCAAAACAACTGTTCTCTGACTCCAGCTCTGAAGTAATTGGGAAAAATAAAAGCTGAGGAAAAAACTGGATACCTTTGGAACTGTTTTTCAAAGACAACAAAAAAGCAATAAAATTTCAAGTAGCACTCTAGGTAAGGTATTCACAAAGCATGCATTAAGGTCCAAGATTAAGTTCTCATAAAATCATTTATTAAGTGAAGCACAATTTATTCAGCTGGGCAGAGGTTACAGTGGTACGACAATCCTTTACTTCCAGCTCTGATGGCACTGGCAAAGTTATCACAAAACAGTAATACCATCCTAACCATGTATCAGAATTGATCAAAACTAAACCTTGCAATTATGTAAGACTCGTTGTAACTGTATGAAGATGACGAATATATAGATTTTTTTTCCACCATCAATCAGGCAATGTGGTGTAACAGTAGGTGCTGAAATACACACCTCAAGACTGGCGGTTTAAGTCCCTGTATAAGGTGTATTTACTCTATTGATGAGACTGCCCTAGTCTATGAGGCAAATTCCAAAAGTAGTTTTTGACCCAGTAAGTGCATTACAGGAACATGCATCAGAAAATCTAAACATTTCATTTCTTAAACAGCACTGTGGAACAGCAGGTAAGGTGGTTAGATGGATAACAAGGAGGCTGAATGTTCATGCATCCTCAGTGGATACCAGATACAAAACAAACAGATATTTAAGGTAAACAATTACATTATGTAACAGAATTGGAACCTCCCCCAGCACCATCAGCCGTAGTTCTTACCACAAGACTACAGAGGCATTGTTAAAATAATTGGCAAAACATTTACCAAAAACAGTAAAGCATTATAGGAATAAAACAGCATTACTAATAAAGGAAAACACTAATTACTTATGAAGTAACAAACAGAAAATTAAACTGGTTAGCACAACTTAACTATCTTAACTATCAATGTGGCTAACTATTAGCACAACTTAACTACTATTTAAATCTTCAAGCAATATTTACAGAAATGAAATACTGCAAGCTGTATATTATGACTAACATATAACGTTTAATTACTAACTTGCTACCTAGCATAAGCTTTCTTAGCTTCTAATTACTTTGGGAAACTCCCATCAAATACACAACAACATGTTTGCACCTTCTGTCTGCAGTTCTGACATACTACTGACCTCTTTTCTGTCAAACAGTGCCAGTCCAAAGTTTCTGAACGCTCAGTTTCATATTTCTTATGTTTAAGCGCTTATCAGTGTATCATACCAAGCAAAAAGATACAGAATCTCAAGATTATAAAGCACAAACATTGATTAAGTAAATGACGGACAGGGTGAGGAGCTCAGTAATCCAGGAGAGCCTTGGAGTAGAGCTGCTGCTTCTCCAGACTGAGAGGAGCCAGCTGAGGTGGTTTGGGCTTTAGTAAGGCTGCCCCCTGTAAGATTGTTGTTGGGGCTTTTCCAGGCCCATCCCATTGGGCAGAGGCCTTGGGGCAGGCCCAGGATGCACTGGGCAGAGGCCTTGGGTCAGGCTCAGGATACACAAGGGAGATTATATCGCCTAACTGTCTTGGGAGCACATTGGGATCCCCCAGGAGTGTCTGGAGATCACTGCAGATGAAAGCCAGGTCTAGTCTGCCACCGTGGACAAGGGTGTGGAAGTTAACTGACTTCCTAATTGACAGTTTAAGTTAGTATTCATAACTGTTAATTTCCCAAGTACATTTCTCAAGTCCCAGGTGAAGAAAAAAAAAAAGCCAGTAAGCTAATGTTGGCACCATCTTGCCTCACAATATTTATTAAGTACAGTATATGCAGTTTAAAGCACTTACAATTACAATTATAAAGAAACTGGCCAGGCAGGCATACCGAAATGCTGAGCGGAATACCAAGAGGACTGCGTGTTGATATGTGTCGGCACGAAAGAGGAACGTGCTTGTGTGTGCAGCATAATCAGAAGGTTTCTGCTGTCACATGTGGACATCATAAAGCTCAGCTTGTTTTTAAGCGTTACAGTGCAATTGAGCACGTTCGTTTAACTTAATACGTACTGTCTGAGTAATGGTCTATGGGCATGTTTTGTACTTGGACAACAGGACGTGGTTGTAAAGGGAAATGACATCATTGTTACTCACATGAAAGAATTTAGGGTTAGAGTTAGGGATGAGAAAATGGAATGTAACCTAGGACAGACACATACCCAGTCATCTGTAGTTTGGCACAATTAAACCAACTGTATACCCATATAGCATCAAGTATAGTTTTATGTTGTCCTTTTGTCTTGTTCTGTGTAGCACGTGGTGTCCTGGGGGAGTCTTGTTTCGTTTCCCTATGTACTATACCAACTGTATACTGTTGAAATGACAGTAAAACCACTATCCTATCCTTACAGAGCAACTACCAAATTTGTCCAGAAATTATTAACATGTAGTTGGTCAGCATAAGCTCATTGCTTATCTGGATGTATGATGCAATATATACACTAAATTGCCAAAAGAACTGGGACACCTGCCTTTACACACACACACATGAACTTTAATGGCTTCCCAGTCATAGGGTTTGATATTGAGTTGGCCCTTTGCAGCTATAACTGTTTCAGCTCTTCTGGGAAGGCTGTCCACAAGGTTTAGGAGTGTCTATGGGAATGTTTGGCCATTCTTCCAGAAGCGCATTTGTGAGGTCAGGCACTGATATTGGACAAGAAGGCCTGGCTCGCAGTCTCCGCTCTAATTCATCCCAAAGGTGTTCTGTCGGGTTGAGGTCAGGACTCTGGGGTGGAGGAACTTGATTGGCCCGCACAAACTTATTGCACAAGTGGCAGCCTATCACGGTACCACGCTTGAATTCACTGAGCTCCTGAGAGCAGCCCATTCTTTCACAAATGTTTGTAGAAGCAGCCTGCATGCCTAGGTGCTTGATTTTATACAACTGTGGCCACGGAGGTGATTGGAACACCTGAATCCAATGATTTGGAGGGGTCAGTATATATAATTTGAACAATTCGAAATTCACTTACATATCTTTTGTAATCACACTTCATTAGGCATCTTAACTACTTAACTATAACATTAAATAATAAACTGTATTTCATACCAATGGATTGCTGTTGCTTCGCACAGGGACTGAGTCCTGTGTCTCACAGGCTATTGACAAAGTCCCATAATTGGCCCCTTGCAATCTTTGTAATTGGCTGTTATCTTGCCATACTCATCTTGTGTGTATATCAAACCCCAAAATAGTACAGCCACTCCTCTCTTTCTAGGCTAACAGATTGCCTCTGGTGCTTTAGGGAATGCCAGTTATAACAGCTGGAGTACTCCAGCATTTAAGACTGGAGTCAGTAAGATGAAAACGTTAGTCAGAGATTACTTCAGCTCTGCTGTGACACAGAATGTTACAGGAAGTCTTTCCTGCCAACAGCAACCACACCGTACAATGACTGTGTGTCTCTGAGTTGGGAGAGGGACCTCCTACTGTGACAAACTATATATACAATATATATAAGTACCATCTATCTACGTTGGCAAAATGTTAAAGGGACCAGTGGTTTCATTTGTCAGAAAATCTTGTTATAGGCCAAAGTATACCAAATAAAAAACCGATCAACTATTTCACGATTTGTGAAATTGCAACACGCAAAGTCCATTCTTCTGTGATTTTTCAAAGAAAACAAAAGAAACGTCAAGGATGCTTGATGAGTATTTCCCCTGAGCTGCTGTTCAAAGTACAAGAGAAGAACAAGCCCTGAAGCAGCGTAAAATACATCGAGTCACTCATGGAACTTAAACACAGAAAAAAGGTATTTTTATGCTGCCACCTACTGTGTGCAAAATAACACTAAATATTAAAAGTATCGTTTTTTTCTTCGTATGGTGGCAAAGATGTAGCTGTGCTCTAAAAGTGGAAACTCAAATATACTAAAAATCGTCTTCTAACTTTTCTTTTTTTTAAGTCACTCATACAGTACAACGATTTTCAAACTTTCAAATTTTCCCCGACACCTGTATTACTAGTCTCTGTCCACACGGGGACACTATAGAGTATTAAGGGTATTTTTCCTGGTTGGATTATTATTTCCAGGATCTTTATAATCTGTGCAGTACATTGCTAATTTATTACTTTCAAGAGCCCTATTTAATGCACTTTCTGTTGCTGAAAGATGTAGCTGGATTTATGAATGTTCATTTTACCCTTGAGTTTGAAGGTTTCCTAAAGATTGGATCTAATGTAATAAGAGCACATACTCCTGTTTTGTTGAAATACTAGATGATACAGCCAGGAGACAAGTGGCTACACCACCCTAGGCAGAAGCTTGGCAACTCTTCTGGCCCCTACTGCCATGCTATTATTTTTGTTGCATTAGAAATAACATTAGAAATGTTTACAGCCCTACCAAATGCCCGGGATTTATCTTGACCACCCTGTTGTAAAAGGTTTGGCTCTGCTTCTGCATATGATCATGCAGAACACAGCACTCCACTCTAAGGAAGTTTTGCAAAGTCACTTCTTAGTGGTTGCTATTACTTATCTATGGTTTGGCTTTGACCTGTGTTGGTTCCCATTACAGGCTCTGGTTTCTATGCTTGGTTTAGTGCATGCATGGCTTCATTTCCTGTCTACCAATTTTGACTGTCTGCCTAGTCCAGACCTGCCCCTGCTCCACAACCTCTTTGATTTTTGCTACATTTGTTTTTACCCTCATCACAAAGATCTGCCCCTTTTCCCAGCCACACTATTTGTGTACTGCTCGTAGACCAACGTTAAAATTTGTCGCTCTTTGTTTCTGGAGGGCTGGGTTTTTCCACATGACCTCAAAGCATCAGCATCTTGAGACCCGCCATTTAGAACACGGTCAAAGTTTCACAGCTGAATTTCCACCCATTTATAACATGGCCAAAGTTTCACAGCTGAATTTCTGTATTCTCCACATTTTCCTTGGGTTCAGATCTGTTTTGAAAAGTGAATACAGTTTCTTCTTCTACACTGTTAAATGATTGACTGCCCTATTTTTTTTCTGCTATCATTCACTGCACTGTTACGCCTGCAGATTGGTATAGGCAGCTCCTAATTTATATTAGGGTAAATGTCTTGTAGGATGGTACCTGTCTCAATTTTACAACACAACATCACAAAGTAAATTTAGGATAAATGATCAAAGCATGTCTGTTAGTAGAACAACTATTAGTTCCCCAAATGTAGCAGGTGAAATATTTGTATGAAGATGGCATTACAAGGGATGAAAATTAAGTACAAAAAAGAAAAATCCATTAAACAACACAGTCAAAATAACTGGACAGATATTATTGAGATACGTTTTGGTACTTGTCAGACATGTATAGCTTGCTTAAAAAGGTTTTAGGCATATAACCTTGGAATATTTAACTATTTTCTCAGTTTTTCTAGATTATTTTCTCTATGTGCGCAGCCTGAAGTGGGTCATGTCTCAGGGGCTTTGTGTTCAAGCTCATGGTGATCAAACATCTGGTTTTCTTCAGACACGGTGTTTACTGCGCGCGTCATCTCCAGAGCGGTTTATAATTCTTGCTGTACTGCTGTTTATGAAGACCCAAGCAGGCTTATCGAAATAACACAGACAGAGCTATATATTACACTGAGACAAATATTCGCACCCTGGACCCAATAAATATCCTTTCCCATTTCCTGATTTACAGTTTGCGTTTATGTGGCTTTTCGTTTTCCAAAATTGCACTTTCGGAAACCCCAGCGAGGTTTGTTTCAGATGTTTCAATAAGCAGCCTACATTCCCGTGTTAATAAGATATTTATATATTTAAGATATTTCCTTGCCTCTATACAGGTTAAATATACTTTAAGCATCTGTTCTAATATGCTTAAACTTGTTCAAAGTTGCTACGAAGCTACAAAATAGGTGCCCTTACTTCGTTACAGTTTCTCATGTATTGAAATGTAAGAAACATACATGCATATTCCTAGAAATAATAGTAAGGGTCTTTTACATACATAAATATGGATAATGAAACCATATTGAGAGAAGGGACATGCCCCTACACCCCCGACCATTTCCTCATATTAATTTTGATGCTTTTCTGTGCCAATTTCACAGTGACTTCGAAATATATTCCATTAGTGTGAGTACCTTTTCCTGAGAAGGCATACTAGATTTCCTGCAAATCTCTATGCCCTGCAGTGAAAGAAACATGATAAACAAGGCACAGTAAATCACTATCCATGAAATAATCCTCTCATTATTAATCTGCATGTATTCAAATATTTATATGTTATCACTTATTGCATATTCCCTTGCACTGACATGTTCTGAGAAAGATGTTTAAACCATGTGATATAGAAAGCAATAGTAAATTACAGGATAAGAACTCTGTTACAAAAGAGCTGTTATTTAAATCACAGCTGTGTAACTAAACATGCTGACACCGGCCATCAAGATGGTTCCAGTGTCTCTCCCCAGCTGGGTGGGTCGTTAACACCCAAACTGCCAATGTAAACAATATGGCTAACTATTAGCAATCACCTTTTTAGTTTTCAGCTTTTTTTCCACGTACGTTTAATTTCGATATGCACAAATTTTAATGGAGCATAAAAAAATGCATTATTTACATTTGCTTAAATGTAAATGCAGCAATTATTTGATATTAGTAAAGTACAAATTAAAAAAAACGTTTTGTGCAGTTTTTGTGCAAACTTATATTTTTCAACTGTTATTAATATGCTGTATAACTAAACTGTATAACTTCATCTGGTTTCTGTTTATATGCTACAAGTAATGCTGTGTTTTAAAGTTTTAAATTTTGTACATATTAATGACACATTTCTAATATAGTTGTACAGTATGAGCTATACATACAGTTAATCTCCGTTACCTGTAATGTCTAATAATATGTAAACCAATAATCACAAATAACCTAATTTCCCACTTTTACTTTTATATATATATATATATATATATATGCCAGTTTTCTAAAGTATCCTATTTCAGAAACTCAGATAACAGATTCAATTTTATTTCCTCCTTTTTTTTTATTAAGCCAAATGTGTACGTTTGTTATGCGTTATTCTATTACGTTTTACGCATTACACGTAAACTTTTCCAAAGCCGAGATAAAGCAGGAGAACGTTATTTTCCAGTGGGAGAAGTGTGTGTCACCACACGTGTAGGGATGCACCATCCTTTCTGCAGGTGGCTTTTATGACATAATGTAACACTTCTTAGGCAGTAACAGGCCTTCCCTACTGACACTTCTGCTAGTCCTTTCTGTGGTTTTTGTTCAAAGACTAGCATTTCTCAGAGCACACTTACAGAGCACTGATTGATGAAGCCCAAGTCATTTTTGGTACCATCTACGGGTCTCTACCAGCTGATGTAACAATGAATGGATTTTAATATTTTAGTGAGGTCTGACACAATGGCACAGAGACGAGCATTGTGTTAAACCCTTTCTGTGCCAACTTACTACTTGTATAGGGTATTGTTTTTCCGTGCTTTAGACGCTGTAATTACATTTGCGTGCACAGTGAAGGACACAGTCTCCTTCACACAGGCTTTCGTCTGTGTCAAGAACGTAGATTTCATAGAGGTAAATATAAATGTGCAACACAATGTCCCCTCAAAGTCGAGCTTATTAATGTGTATGCGCATTTTTGTGGAAAGAAATTACAGATGCAGATATGGCACAAGAGAAAAACACATCAACTCTTTAAAATGAGAAGCTACTTTGTTTCACATTTTATGAAATGTTAAGAACAGCTTAACATTTCCTACATCAGCAGGGGGCTGAGAAAAGCACTGTATTTAACATACAGAGGGCAGTGATCAATATGTAATTCTTTTCTGATGTGCCTAGTGACTGACAGGAGGGGGGCACTAAAGGGGCCAATCAGATTTTAGATGGGGCCAATACCCCTGTGGCCCCACCCCTACATCCACCAATGTACAGAAGTGACCTGGTTGGAGAATAATACTTCTCCTACTCTGGGTTGCATCTATCATGCATCTAGTATTATTCTCACTCTAATGTTTCAATATACAGTCTAGATGGAATGCTTTACACAGCATGGAAGATGGAAGAAGAGAAAAGTAGTAGGTTCTCACACTGTGTTAAGAATACATTGGCAGCGGAGCTGAAGCATTCAGGTCAAATAGCACATTGCATGAAAGTTTGTACACAACTCTGTGCCTTAGATTTACCTGGTGGAATTTAGTAGCCCCTATTCTTAGGCAATGCTTTGTCATTTCAAGGCACTTTAACGGCTAACTTAAGCAACTTGTCTTGGCTTGCCTTACTTTGCAAAGTTGTTGGACAAGTAATCACAAACGTTTCCTTTTTCACTGCTTACTTCCCCTGTATGTTTCCTGCCTTTTCACACAACAATACTCCTAACAATGTCTCAGTGTTAGCTGATCCAGTTGCAGCAACAAGGTCTGTTCCCGAAATAAACACAAAGTCATGGTTTTGTAAAATAATTAAGTGGCACTTAGTTCGGTGGCCTTCTGATAAAACTATGTTAACTGTAAACAGCAGTAATAGCTCTGCTACATGCACACTGACTAATTGTCAGACAAGATTGTCACGTTGCTTTGCAACCAACGCATTTTGAATAGATGTACGAGGCTTAGTAGAACACACCTGGCTGCACCTTCTATCAAGAAATAGAAGGGACAATACTTACTGTACTAAATGTTCGTTAAAAAGAGAAAAGACAACTGCTTGAAGACGCATGCAATTTTAAATGCTTAAAAACCCGTAAAAACATGCAAATGAGCTGCAATATTGTTGTACATAGAACAGCTAAACATTTCCCACACCAAGGTTAACCCGAAGTGTGTGTACAGTGAGGCTCGCTTCTTCAATAGGACATGCTGAGACTTGGTGGAGGTGTTTCTCCTTAACCAAGTCGCTATTTTATCCTCCCGTTGCAATCATAAGCTTTTGGCACGTCGCCTTAACGGAGAAACGGCAAATTATATTCTATGTATACACCCAGTTATACACATTTTGCTTTGGTGTTTTCATCGGACATCTTCAGCAGTGGTAAAAGCACTGGGAATCTTCAGCTTCTACAGCTCACACCCCGAACTATGTGATTTTATGTCGCACTTGCGCGCAATGACGATCTTTGCAAAGGTTTCCAGTTTATAGCCGTCCACTTTTCCTGGCAGTTCAGCTTCTATGTCTTGGACGACTCCCAGACACCGAGAAGTGGCACTTAGTCCCGTGAAAAACATTACCAAAACCGGTGTCCGAGCCCCAAACTCAACCGAAACAAAATGTCTAACGATTTTACCCTTTCACACAGAAAGGGTAAAATAGCACTTTATTACAATAACGTATTAAGATCGACGTTCAATAGACAGCTTTTGTCTTAAATAAGAAGAACAGGTCTTGCTGTAGAGTTACAGCTTCGTCGGCTTCGTCACGGGGCGCTCCCTTCAATTAAAATTCCCGAGCAGCCAAACCTTTCAGGATGCTGCCAGCTATTCTAAGTCAGGTCTCGAATAATTGCTTTTTAAAGAAAGTTATTAGCAACAAATCATACACCCACTGCTAATTTAAACATTTAAGTATGAACAATGAATATATAGCAAATGTATTTAAACGTTGGCCCTGTGGTGGGTTGGCACCCTGCCCTGCACCCTGTGCCCCCTGGGATGGGCTCCAGGCTTCCCACGACCCTGCATTAGACAAGCAGTATAGAGAATGGATGGATGGATGGATGTTTACAATATGGCCTTGTGGTGGGTTGGCATCCCGCCGGGGGTGTCCACTGCCCAGTGCCCTGTGCTTCCTGGGATGGGCTCCAGGCTACCCACAGCGATGCTGAATTGGATAAAGCGGTATAGCAAATGGATGGATGTTTTCAATATGTTATTCTATTTAATCAGGATTTTATGCCTATAATAATTATCCGGCCCCATCAGTTGAACAATTCCAGAGAGCAATGACCCAAGTTTCAAGCAACTGGATGTTATAAATCCAATTCATATACACCATAGCCCAAACATGTGCATTTAATCAATTATTACCAAGGCAGCCAATAATTCAGTGATGAAAAAATGGAATGGAAATAGAAAATGCAAAAATGGAAATGGAAATTGAATAAGTAAAACACAGCTATGTAACAGATGTGAATATTGCTGTGTGAATCCCCTGGTAGTCAAGACAAAAACACAATTAGTCCCCCAAGTGGGAGACTCAGATCTTTAGTTCAGCAAACTAATCGTTTTGTCTGGTAACTCTGTGAGGGCTGCAAGGTCGTGAGTTGGGCACCCTGTGACGGCTACAAACACTGATGCAAACATAGCCGGAAGTCCTGGGAGAGACGGGGGGACACCCCCCCTTCCAAAGGATTGTCCCCCTCCAATATGTCACTGTAAGCCAAGCTATGTCATTTGTGTCCTCTACAGGAATTGCTCTTATGAAATATTTCTCTTTATTGTCCCCCCCTCCTCCAAGAATGAAATGTGATTTCTGCCCCTATACAAAGGTGAGCTCCAAAAATCGCAAAATATAGTTAAATGAGCACCTCTGCGAGCTATTTCCCATCAAAACTGTACATTAGCTTCTCAAAGCTGAAATGTGGAAACTGCTCCTGCCTAAGACTGGTGCACAAACACACACGCTAGTGTAAGAAGAACAAAACCAGGGCTGTGGAAAAATATATTATGGTCTGAGTAAAAATATACCTCATCAAATATAACCACTGTACAGATCACAAAGTTCTCTTTCATATTGTTTACATGTATATATATAATTGTAAATAGATGGTTGTTCTTGTCCTTTTAACTTAACATGCACTCTGAGAGCCACTGACTGGAGTCAGATTCCTTGTATGTTCAACATACTTGGCAATAAAGACAATTCTGATTCTGATTTCCCACTTCCAGACTGACTAACTTTTCGAGGAAAATAATACATGCCTCCAGCCCACAGTGTCTGTTGCTAATAAACTTTCTCTAATGTTACCATGGCGTCTTGTTATGGCTTTCATTAAACGTGATGCTTTGCATGCGTTTGTTAAGATTGCCGCCAACCAGCAGGGGAAACACACATATACCTGCTTCTCGCTGTAAAAGTTATTAGCAGAAACCCCACCATGAGACAGGGTGTGCCTCGGGAGTTCATGTAAACCACCGAGTTAGGTAAGCTAAATGCTTAACCTCTGTACTTCTCTGTAATTGAAGCTTTCACTGTCTCTTTGTGTGTGCTCTGTGAATCTCTCAGCGTGTTTGGATTTTCTGTCTGGAGTGTTGTTTGCAAAGTCTTTTCTGTTTTTGAATTTCTCCTTTTGGTACCTGCACACATTTGAGCTTTCTTATTTAGATCTAGAACTCCACTTTTGAACCAAGGGCCTCCTCCAGTTTGCCACAAAAGTACCTGTTTGTACAGGATTTCTGGGTTCAGATGACAAAGACTACGCAGAAAATCATACTTCTTGTGAGCAAGATATTCCTGGTATAAGGAGTCATGTAATGGCCAGGAAAGATGAGGACTGTTCAAATGGCCACGTTCACACTGTGGCCCAAACAGTCCCCTCGTTATTTTCCCATATTACAGGAAGATCATGCCCCTATAAAAACTACAAAGAAGTGAAATGCCTTCCACCGCGTCCCTAGTTACCATATTTATTGCCATATTTGCACATTATGTAACAGTTCTGGAAAGTTCTGGAGTGCAGACTGTGCAATAAGTTTCCACCTCCTTCATCCCTCGAAGAACTGGATGCAGTTGTTCTTGTATTGAGCTGCAGTATTGGAACACAGTTAAGGATGATTATGACAGAAATCCAAGAAAGACTGAAGGCTATTCTGAAGACAAAGCGTGGCTCTACTCCAGTCCCAGCCAAAACAGGACACGTGGCAGGGCACACCCTAAATCGGGTGCCAGCCCAATACTGTGCAATAAATCACACATGCACACACACACACACGCACATACACACACACACACACACACACACACGCACACACTCTCAGGCAATTTAGATTTCCCTAATTAAACTGAACTGGGTATTTTTGTTCTGTGAAGGAGATGCTTAAGAATAATAACATGTTTTAAGTTTGGATAATTTTATATACTTTGAGAGCAGGATTTTTTATAAAATGCAGGAGTTTTAGATGTCCTGTGGAAAGGAAGTATGGAAAGGTACTAGGAAATTATTCTAAACAATTATTTAAAAATCTAACATTAAGATAACAGTTGCCAAAAGACTACAAAAAACTAAACACATTACAAAATGTGGTATAAAAAAAGAGTTAAACCTTCTTTGAATAAAAAAAAATTCAAAAAATAAGTGAATAATCTTCCTTAGGAAAAAAAACTGTTAAAATTAACTTTAGCCTTATTTTGAAATGATAAGATAAATTAACAGATTTTTTTTCTAAACAAGAGAGAGACAAAAAATTAATTTATACAGCAGTAATCAAGCATTTAGGTGTCATACCTTTTTGTGTGTGTGGATGAACACAGTTTTTAGAAGCTTCAATATACATTTTTGCACTGAATTCATTCTAATAAATAAGCAATACATTTGTTGTCAAGTTAACAAACCATTTAGTTGCATGGAAACATCTGTGATACAATTAAGTCCCTGTAGTCTGAGGTTCACAAATAGAACCATAATACAGTGAGCAAGATACATCTGTTAGCAGACAGGACACGCATATGTCAGGACTTTATTTCTGTAGTCAGTATACTACAGTGACATTGGGTGTCTGGGAGCTTAGTGCTACAGGTTAGAAAAAACATAACAGAGCCCTTCCATATCTTAAATTAAACATGATGAAACAAGACTCATAAAAAACTAATGTAGTTCCCATGAATCTGACAGCTGTTATAAAGAGCTAGACTGAACACACAGTCAGCTGGTACTGGTGTGGCACTGTGACAGTTTATATTTCTATATATTGGAGCCTCTGCTTCATGTTCTTGTGATAGTTTTTTACCCTCTTCAACTGGTCTCATTTTTGATAATATGGAATTGTGCAGTTAACAAAAAAGTTGAAAAAATCAAAGTCCATCTTGTGTTTTATATTCTTGAGTATAGCCGCCTCTTGGCCTAATTACAGGTTTGCAAACTCTTGGCATTTTCTCAGAAGGTTTCATTAAATATTTGCCTGGGAAGCTATTAAACCAGCCTAGAGGAGTTCCCATACAAGCTAAGCACTTATTGGCTGTGCTTGTGCTTCACTCTCCACTCCAGTTTAAACAGGCATTTAATTGGGTGTGTTCAAACCTTTTACTGGACGTGTATATACCTATTCTGTATGTAGTGCATTGTATTGTTGTTGCTTGTTAATGTGTATTATTGTGTACTTTAAATTGTTTTAACATAATTTTATAACTGCCCCCTTAATACAGTAGTGTATTTATTCTGTTATGTGATGGAGTATTGTCATTTCGTATACATAATCTTAAAAATCAACAAAAGTTTTTTTGTAAAAAAAAAAAAAATAAATAAATACGGATTTACGTAGAAATTTTAGTATTCTTGTTAAAATAGCACAAAGAATGAGTATCATTGTGAACCACACTGAATATACAGTTATATTGTTCTCTTCTACAATGAATGCTAAAGCTCTGAATGAGACCATGCTACCCTTCACAGCTGTGTCTCATTTAAGCCTTGGAGACAAAGCTCTGTCCTCTTTATTTTTTTGTAAAATATTTACCATTTATTTTAAGAGGTCCACTTTGTTTTGAAAGCTGAAGAAAAGTTTGAATCCCACATTGGGTAATTGTCACTTAATCGGGTAAAGGCAAAGAAATTTTTTCTTCTATTCTGTGCATTTCTTAGCCCTATCTGGAGACTGACTGACCGTCAGATTTTGTCTAACCCCTTGAGTCGCCTCCTTGTATTTTTTATTCTGTAGGTTACTGAGTTGTCATTGTCCCATACTCAGTTTTGAACGTGAAATACTTGTCTTTAATAAGGCGCGCCAAGGTTGACGATGCTTGGTAGACAGTGGATTGCGTTTCTTGCCCTTGTTGAATAAATACGCGCCCGACTGACAACGTCACAAACCCAGTGACATAATTATCAACTGAACATGCAAAGTTGCTTTGATTTGGAATTGGACGTCAGATGGAATAAAAGGTTTAAAATAGGTGTATGATCAATTTACATAGCCGATGAGTGTTTTGTATGGTGTAACAAAGTTATCGTCAGAAATGGAGTCAGATCAAACACGTCTGTCTTAGTCACAAAATCCTGCCAAGACAATAAAATACAGTACTATACTTTAATTCAGTGTGAGATTCGCTTGGTCAAAATCATCGTTGTTAAACTGCCTCACAGCATGCCCGGAGACTTCCCATCTTAAAGAAATCCGAACTATTTATATTAATTTAAAAAAAAAAAAAAAAAAAAAAAAAAAAAAAAAACACACACACACACACACACACACACACACAAAAGGTACAAGCTGCTGCAAAGGGCAGCAGCGACAGGCTTATACGGACACAAATATTTTTTTTCGTAGGGGGTGGTAGAAGAAATTATTTTGTCCTGCTGTTAAAACTGTTAAAAATATCAATTTTTGGGCAAAGCTCACTCGTTGCGAATTATTTTGTCCAAGTCAGAAAGTACTTGTCAAAACCTGCTCTATAACAGTGTGTGTGTCCAAACGTGATTTGAAATAGTGTGCCTCCCCTCGTCCAGAGAAGCCCCTCCTTTGCCCCATTCGGCATGAAGCGCTCCTTTTAGGGCTCAGCGCAGGCTGGCTGCTTATGAGGCTTGCGGCACTGGATATTTGTTTGTACTGAATTATATGTTGTTATCGCTTGGCCGGGAAAATCCGCAGTTGAAAACTGGATGTTATGTAAATGAGGATTTGATCACTTGTATCCAGATTAAGGACGATTTCGTTGTAGGGTAAGTTTTGCATATACTGTATGACTGTGACATTCCTGCCATCGTGTCTCACTTTTCCGTGGAATGTGTGCATATATTTTTAATAGTGTCTTTACATTATCATAATGTTAAATACTATGTAAAACAGCCTCTGTGATGTTTCGTTTTTAGACGCATTACGAGAGTGTAGCGGACGGGTCCTCTGTACAATGAAGTTTCAGCGGCCTTGGCTCACACTTTTGGCTTTTAATGGAATGCTGGCCAGTTCGTGATGTTTTACATGCCTGTGTACATGTTGAACATCCTATGTGTGTCTAGCGCACTGATCTGTAAAGTTTGAAGTCGGCGCTTTTGATCTCCTGCGGACAAGTTACTTTTGGTCACAAAACAGATGAAGTAACTGGTAAAGTATGAGCACTCCGTTTAGTTTTTCCGCGCAGCAGACCTGTCCTGTGTCCACGGAGGAGGAAGTGTGTCCCCAAACTCCCGAATAGGGACTTTTCCAAAATTACGAGGTTTGGTTGTATTTATGGACAGTTTGAGTTACTGGTGGTCTTTTCCAACATTCCGTATAATGCTACTTTAGATTTGTTTCTTTATAGGTAGTTAACTAGAAGTGCAAAGTTATTGTTAAAGTCTGCACATGATCTGCGGAGTGTATTAAGAAAACGAGGTGTATTTTGAGCAGATTGCGGTAGTTGGCGAACTTGCGTATTTTGAATGTTTTACCTGCTGCATCATTGTTCTCCTTTAGGCCTGTGACATTGGACTGCAGATACTTTGGCCACAGTTATTTCAGCTGCGATCGGATTAGAAATGTACATTTTTAGTTAACTTTAATATGATTGCTCGCTTTTAAAGTACTGGGAAGTCCCAGGACGCTACAGATTCACCGCGAAGCACCAAATCGCCACATTATTTTTTAGGCTATTTAAAGGTTTTCTACGTGGGGACAAAAACTTTTCGGTTTACTGCGTATTATTGTGTATATTCTGTATTGCGTATTCACATCTGTTGTGAAACTCTCCAAGTTGCTACCACATCTTATTGCCATTTTCTGAGCGGTTAAGGAGAGGGTCGTTGAAGTATGAATAAGGACCGTATTCATTGTTGTGTGAACGTTTTATCCACTTCTACAATGTTGGATTGCATGGTTTTTGTTCTCCACACTTTCACCACGGTTTTGTTCAGTCCCAGCGCATAAACTCAATACAGATGTCTTTAGCATTTAGGAATGCCAACAATTTCCTCTTTGTGTTGTCTGTAAGCTTGCTAGCCAATTAACTATTCAACTGGTGGATGTTCTTGATTGCATTTGTTGGTTTAAATTTCATCTTATTTTTAGGTGTTCTATAAATGCATTATTTATTTATTGTATAGTGTATGTGTGTGTGTGTGTGTGTGTGTGTGTGTGTGTGTGTATATACATGTATAGATATGTTTGTTAGATGCATGCAGATATATAATATACTCATCTAGTTTTATTATAAGGACCATTTGTAAAATAAAGCTGTGTACACGTGTCTGGATTTCTTCAGGACCCCATTTAAAACTGAAAGATGTGGTCGCTGCATCTGCTTAGAGTTTTTTATTAACACCAGATGTTTCTCTGTATTACGTAAAAGTATGTTTATTCTAACAGTATTGCATGACCCATTTAGTCCATGTAAATTTTGACTATAGACTAACCATTATGTTTGTCTTCAGTGGTGTTTGTTGAGGAAAGGTTGCACTTCCTGTTTACTCCAAAGACACACGAATCAAAGTACATGTGACCCGTTCAGAGGATTGTATTGTAGGGCATTAACAGACAACATTTATGGTATGTAGAAAAATGTTTGTCTCGCTAAATCCTGTCATGCCATGGCCAGACAGTACCCATACGATACCTTATAGAGAAATCACCGTTGTCCTGTATGCAGGACGTTTTTAGGTGACAGCTGAGCAGAAGGAACTTTACGTGCACTCCCAGTGGCTGTATTGCATACTGCTGAATACTCCAAATTCAAAACTGAAAATTGTGCCTTTCCTGCAAGCAACCTATAATTGAGATGCCTGAGAGACCATGAAAGTATGAAGCAGCCAAACACAGACCATGCAGAGTCTTCCTCCCTCCTGGGCAGAACAGGATCTGTGTGCTGGACAGCTGGGGGCTCCTGTTAATGATTCGCATGTCTGATTTTTAATAGTGTTGGTCTTAATTAGCCTTAATTGGGCAGTTGAGAAAGTTATGGCCTGATGTGGCATGCGGCATCTTAAAATCGCTGTGTTGGGCACCACGTGTAAAGCGCTGTGTACTAGTGAGGGTGTTGGCAGGTACGGTTGAGCTGAAGGGGCAGTTAAACCGTGTCACGGTACATGTTTAAATCCAATGAGATTCACCTGTGTGGAGTCTACCTGTTATCCTAATGCCATTTGCTCCTTGTGTGATCTGATTAGCACACGTTTTTGTGTGTGTGTGTGTGTGTGTGTGTGTTTGGTGCGTAGGTTAAATTAAGCTTTAGACTGGCTTCCTCAGGATGTGTTTCACATGGCTGAGACTCAACACTGAGTAGGTCTGAGAAGGAGATTCGTCAGTCATTAAAGTTCATGGGGCTTTTTTGCATATATAGGCATATTTGTCTGTTTGTGTGTTTGCATATCTTTTGTGAATTCGTGTTTTGTGTACGTCATATTTTAATAATTCATAATTACCTTTTACATCTTCAGCTGAATGATGGATTTGTTTTATTTATTAAGTATTGTTTTTTTAGTATTGTTTGAGGGGTGAAACGGTTCTGTAAGAAAATACTTTTTATTTAGGACTCCAAACATTTAAGCAATGTGTTTTGTCATCAGAAGAAAGACGAAGTGTGACTTTGAAGGCAACTGAGTTCAAATCTATTTAAATAATAATTTTGCCCAGAAATATTAATGTTGAGACTGAACATCTGTGTGTAGGTGATGTCTCTCTTAGATTCTCCTAGAGTCCAATTTGTCCAAAAAAGACAAACATGTAGTGAGGCCTCTTTGTCTTATTTCATGTCTTTAACTGCCATAGCAGTAGACGTAGTAGTACTTTTTTGGCATGTGAGAGCCCCTGGTGTTAACCCCACTCACTCCCTATGGTAGATCTAACACTGACTAGAACCAGTTTTTTGGGACGCTAGCACAAGTGTAATTTTAAAGGATATTTGTGCACGTTATCATCTTTAGAAATATAATATTGGGAAGTTTCCTACTACATGGAAATGAGGGAATGGTATTCACTTTAAAGAGCTTGAAAATATGTTTTTGAAGAAAATTTGTTGCTGGACAGAATTTTTTTGGAGGGAGGGGGAGTTGGGGACATTACGGATTTTATTTTGAAAATGAACGGCAACAAACTTGAATAATATTTTCTCAACACCTCAACCCCCTGTACTGGGATAATTCTGGCCAGACTTGGTGCGTATGTGACTGTTGTTATCATTGTGAAAGCGAATGTGCGTCAGTCCAGCAGGAACCTCTCCCAGTAAAACGGTTCTGGTTCCCTGAGCGTAAAAAGCTGAAACCTGGGGGTGAATGTAATCAACTTAAAATGGCTACATGTGGGATATGGTGACATAATACTAAGAAAAAGTAGCAGAAAACATCCTTCAGACAGGAACACAAAACAGGAAGAGGTGCTGACAGAGTAACATTTAAAGGAAACGGGGTTAATAAAGGGTAAGTGTGTTTGAGTATGAGAAAACAGAATGTACAAGCGCTGTTTGGAAGAAATAAGGCATTTTAGATTGTATATAGTTTCTGTTTAGTGTACACAGGAATGCTCATTGCAGTGTAGTCATAGAAGGCTGAAAGAGCCAGCTGTCGGAGCAGGTAGTAATGAAACTGGAATCTGCTTTGGAAAGCAGTCCGCAACAAAAAAAATGGAGTGTTATGCATTCTAGGTGGATTTGTTTAGAGGATGCTTGACATAGGTCAGGCCATCTGATGCCACCAGTACTGAAAGGTGGCCCTTTTTGGGTTGTTATTCAGGCACACTGGAAATGATTTGGCTACACTACAGTCCATTTAAAATCAAATGGGAAACCACAGAGCAAGCACCTGCAAGCAGTCTGCCTTCCAAAGGTGTGTGGGATTGAAGCTCTCTGATTAAGCAGGCCTACTGCATGTAATATGTACTGTATATATACTGAATTACTGTACACTTTTTTGAATGGTTCTGTATATTAATTCTTGTCTTAACGGCAGTTATCTGAACCCGTTGTGTCTGGCAATTTGTTGAAAAATTTCTCTACTGATGTTTGTGTAGTGGGACTTTGAGCTATTGGTCTAAAATGGCAGTTGTTTCATGGTTTAAGTATAAAACCCGATATGGGACAAGGTTTGGCCTGGTTGTGTGGCCACGCCCCCTTGTTCTCTCATCTCATTTTATTGTTACCTTGTTTCCTTGTTAGGGTGCTTGGTGTTGAAGTACCTGTGGGTGTTCGTGCGGCGCACCGGTGCTCCATTGTGTTGTTTTGCTCTAGTTAAGTGCTTCCTTCATTTTTGCCTCGTGCCCTTTCTTGTCCCTGGTCCTGCGTCTTTTTGCCGGATGCTTTTACATATGGATGATTTGAGTATTGAATATCCTTGTTCCTTTAATTAAAAAATGTATTAAGTCAGCTTATCTCTGTATAATATGTTTTGTCTAAAGACCTGAAACTGTTCAGTGCAACAAATATGCCATAATAGATGAAATCTGGAAGAAGGAAAATAGTTTTTTTCCCCACTGAATATAAGGTTTAAATGCTCCACTTGGTTTTTAATAATTCAGTACGTTCAATTCATTTTGTACATCAGAAGGAACAATTATGCTGCTTTTAAGACATAGACCACTGAATTCACTGGCAAAGTGTTAGATAGGGCTAACTGTAAGGCCACTGAATGATAAGCGTTGTTGTCATGAAACAGGCCAGTCCGTCATCTTGGACTCAATACTCTAGCTTTTACTGTGCAGACTTAACATACAAACACACTTACTTCTGTTCTTAAAGTAGGGAATGTCAAGTTTGTAATAACACAAGATGAGGAGTAACAAGGTTTATGGAATAGTACATTTAAACTTGGTTTAAAAGTGGTCTCCAGTTTTGATGGGACCTTTGTGCTTTTTACAGTTTCTCACTTTAAACTGGATGATGGAAAAACATAACTTGCAGTGTGTATCTTGCTACACACTGACAATGTGACAGTGACTGGCAAAGTCAGTCCATCAAGCCAGGCAGCAGAGGTGTAATATTGAAAAAATGTAATGCCTTTTTGCTGAACCATTTTATCTACTCTGTGATTAACATTGTCACCTTAAAATACTATATCTAAGCTTAAGCTTTTCCCTATGGGGAACTGTGTGATTTCCCACGTCCTTTCAGCAGATCCCTGCTCTTTTTTACATGTGAAGGGTTTGTCAGTCTCACAGAAGATGACACCCCCCTCGCCTGCGTACTCTCACCCAGAGCGCTTTTACCTCCACCTCTTTTTCCCCTGCCTTGTAGAATTGCCAGTCTGCAGTGAACATGGCTGTCTTCAGCCCAGCTTTTGCTGTTCAGCTGCTGGCACTTACAGAAATATGGATCACCCCAGAGAACTCAAACTGCCACCCCAACTGCACACTTTTCCAGTTTCAGTTTCTGTCACACTCCTCATCCATCAGGATGGGAAGGTGAGGCAGGACTACTCATTGCTGACAACTGGAAGTTTTCTTCTAGAGCGGCCCTCCACAGCCTTACATCCTTGCAATACCATGCCATCAGAGTTACTGGACCAGTTACAATCCATGGTATTCTGATCTGTCAGCCACCTGGCCAGCTGGGTAACCTCTGTGGTGAACTTGACATGTTGCTGACCTAACTTCCCTGAAGATGGTAGCCCTTTCATCGTTCTCGGAGACATGAACATCCACCGGGACAAACCTCAAGCCACTGATGTTGTTGTACTTTTGACCACGTTTGATCCTAAACTGGTCCCCACTGCTCCAACCCACAATGCAGGCAACAACCTGGACCTCATTGCACCATGAACAACATTTTAGTTGCTACTGGATTTATTGGATTACATCTTCACTCAGCTCACTGTCTCCTTCACTAAGTCTTCTCATGCTCCCACTCCATGTGCCACTTTCCTCCACAACCTCAGGTGTCTCAATCCTGACTGGTTCTCCTCCTTAGTCTCTGCAGCCCTCCACCACATGCTTTCTCCAGTCCTGATACTAGTACAGCTTCTGACAGCTTCTGCTCCACACTCTCATCCTGTCTGGATAGTTTCTGCCCCCTGTCTTCCAGGCCTGCCTGGTCCTCACCTCCTAATCCGTGGCCCACCGATCTGATCTGTGAACAATGCGCCACACTCAGGGCTGCTGAGAGGAAGTGGCACAAGTCCAGAACCCCATGTGATCTGGTCAAGCATCAGAGCCTGCTTGTGTCTCTTTTGCACAGCCAAGGCTAAAATGGAATACAACCAGGAAAATATAAACAACACTACAGACACCAGGAAGCTCTTCCCTTCAAATCTCTTCTCTGTCCCCTCCACCTCCTCCATCACATCTTTCACTGCAGTTGATTTCTCCAGCTTCTTCTTGAACAAGGTGGCAGCCATCAGCTCCCAATTCTGTCCACCAGGTGTTTTTGGCAGGTGACCCATTCTCAATACATTTCCGTAAATTAATACCCTCTAACAGATAACACATCAGCCACCTGTCCTCTGGACCCTTCCCTCCACTCTCCTGCAAGCAGTTGCACCCACACTAACCCAAGCAATAACACAAATCATTAACACATCTCTCTCAACTGGCACCTCCCCAACCACATTTGAAGAGGGCCAGGTTACCCCACTGCGTAACAAACCACTCTAGACCCCTCCCTCATGGAGAATTACAGACCTGTCTCTCTTCTTTCATTTCTGGCCAAAACCCTTGAACACGCAGCTTTCAACCACAACTTTAAATTCCTAATCCTGAACAACTTCCTTGATGTCAACCAGTCTGGTTCCAGGAGTGGGCATTCTAAAAAAATGGCCCATCTGACAGGGGTGGAGTCCCATTGGATTGCTAAAAGTGATGCTTGTTCCTCTGTCCTAATCCTACTCGATCTGTCTGTAGCCTTTGACACAGCTCTTTCTATCTTTTCTACCAGATGACTTGACTCTCTCATCACTTGTCTCTGCCTGTCTTACTGACATCTCTGTTTGGATGAGAGAAAGACGTCTTCAGTTTAATCTCTCCAAGACAGAAGTTCTGGTCTTTCCAGCCAGGACTTCCATACAGCACAGCATCAGCATCAACTTGAGATCTTCAGCAATTTTCCCCTCAAAGTCCTCTTCAGCGCTAGAAAGACAAGACCCTATCTTTCTGAATATGGTACCCAACTCCTCATGCAAGCACTCGTCATCTCTTGTCTTGACTTCAGCAATGGTCTACTATCAGGGCTACCAGCATGTGCAGTCACAACTCTTCAGATGATCCCTATATGCAACAGCATGTCTCATTTTCGATCAGGTAAAGAGGACACACATCACATCACTGTGCATGTATCTGCACTGGCTCCCTGTATTTGCCTGCATCGGGTTCAAAGCTCTGACACCTGCCTACAGAGTGGTCAGCTCAACAGCACCACCCCACCTGAACACCGTTATTCAGGCCTACAATCACACTTGCCCACTGCGCTCAGCCAGTGAACGGCGTGTCATGGTCTAACACCACACAGCAAAAGCTCCCAAGCAAAGATCTTTAGCTCAGTGGTCCCACGATGGTGGAACAACTTACCAACCTGTGCACGCTCAGCAGCCTCTCTCAGAAAATAAAAAAAAACTCTTGAAGATGGAACTCTTCCACAGCTTCCTATGCATTAAAAAAAAAATTTTCTCCTATCCTGCAATTAACGTGTCACAAAAAAAAACCGTTTCCTCTTATGACACTCAGCGTTTAATGTCTTCTCCCTGACTTCTCCCTGACTTAGCTTTTTGCTTGCTTTGTACCTCACTTGTAAGTCGCTTTGGATAAAAACATCTGCTAAATGACAATGTACTGTATATTACAGTACAGTTTATGCCCCCTTTGGTTTTTTTTAACTTGAATAAAAGTAGCTTACTGTGGCCAACTCCTTTCTTGTGACATTAATGGAGCAAGCCATTTTAGTGTGTGGTTCTTCTGAAGTATAGCCATGAAACATTACACATGGACATTACACAAAGGAATCTAATGTGGCCCAGTGACACCAATTAATTATGAACATTTAACAAAATTATTCAGTGGGTTGAAGAAAAGTCAAGTTGATAAAGCAGAGCACCAGTTTTCCTGGTGTCCCAGACATGGTTAGTGTCTCAGTGCTGTTAATGTCTAATGAGGTAACATCACCTTAGTTGTTGGGTGGCATGGTGGTGTGGTGCCTCGCACTTCTGGGACCAGGGCTTGATTCGCACTTCGGGTCTGTGAGCGTGGAGCCTGCATGTTCTCCCTGTGCTTGGTTGGCTTTCTCCAGGTTTCCTGGTTTCCTCCCACAGTCCAAAGACATGTGGGATAGGTTGATTGGCATTTCCAAAATGCCCCTATTGTTGGCATGTGTCCTGTAGTGGGTTGGCGCCCTGCCCAGGGTGTCCCCTGCCCTGTGCTTCCTGGGATGGGCTCCAGGCTCCCTGTGACCCTAAATTGGATAAGGCAGTAAAGCTAATGGATGGATGTTTAGTTGTTTGTAAGAGTTCATGTTGAAATAACATGAGACGTTTTTCATTGGCTGTTATGATGTCATAACCTGGACTGGCGGCTAGAGAACACAGTCAAGGTGTTTGCCATTTTTTGGAACAAAGTTTGTGGTAACGTTGTTTTTTTTTTTTTTTTTACACCTATGGTTTGTAAATATGATTCAAATTTTGTTCACAACAACAGGCATGTCACTTTGCAGCACATGCAAATGTACACATATGCTATAACACGTTTGGATAACCTTTGTGTGTGCTATGTAAAGTACACTGTGTATGCAGTGTGTTTAATGTGTTTATTGTCAGTTCACAGTTCAGGTGAGTCAGAGGAGAATGGATAGTCTGTGTAAATGTGCAAAGGGCCACGTGCTGAATAGCGCCAGTGATCGTTCTCCTGTACGACCCGCAGTCTGTTTCCCACCGTATCGCTGTTACTGCCATTGCCTCGATGTTTTTGGCAGGTGACCCGTTCTCAATACATTTCAGTAAATTAATACCCCAGGGTTGTTATTTCGCAAATATTCATGCTGGTGCAAGTAACTAAAACCACGGCTTGTTTCAAAACCTCCCCTTGTTCTTTCTTTGAATTCCAGAGAGAATTTTGTGCCTCAGAGAAGTACGTATGTATGTTTTAGGTGTGTATTGGTGGAGGGGAATAAATCTTCATGCACAGGTTCATTGTTTTATATTGAAATTCTTTTGTCTGCGTTAACAGTGGGGAATATAGAGGAGCTATGCATTGTGGGTAACAGCAGTTAAACCCATGTCAGTGATCCGTGGCCATCCTGCAGGAACATGTATGGATTGTGTCAGTTTAGGTATTTAAAGCATTTTTCTTTCATTTGCTGCCTTCGTCACACAGGTGCAGTGTGTTTATGTCACGCAGAGGGTCACGCTTAGTATGTTGAAATGTTGACTGGGAGTTGTGTGTCAAAGAGTGACTCTGATCAGTGTTCAAAGAAAAAGGCAGAAAGTACATGTTTTAGATCATGCAGAAAACTGGGGATTCAGTTCTGACGGTGTTTGGGGTCCCAGCAGTGTACTCTGCTGTCTGGAGAGTGAAATCGGATGTCTCGGATGTCGAAATGATGGTTTTGATGATGACGATGGTTGTTATAGCTCTGGGTTGACTGTGGGCATTGTGGTGTAATATTAAACGCTGAGAAACTGGAGGTGGACTGAACAGGGACCAGATGTTGTTGTTACGAGTTTGTTTTCTGAAGCACAGAACAATATGATATAAACTCTTAATGTGCCAAGTAAAAGAATAAGCAAGGCAAGACAAGCAGAGAAAAATGGATGCATTGTCCCTGGAAAAATTGTTAACCTTTAACGTGCTTTGTGTACTCATGTCTTTTTGCTGATCTGGGGCAGCCTACACAAAAAACGGCGGCGGGGGGGGGGGGTTTATCCTAACCATACCGTATATTAAACAAACAAGGTTATGCTTTCATTTACAATAACATTATTTTTTGCATAGGAATACTTGATTTTTTTAACATTTACATAACGTAAATGTCTACGTTGTAGTTCAAAGGATAATTTCAAACCCATTAAACGTCTTAAATATCTTAAATCTTTATAATGTTTATTGTCTTTTAGCTGTTACAATGTAACACTATGTGAAGAGATTAATCACAAAATTTTAAAATGCAAACAGAACATCACAATTGCATGTTGTCTGATATCAGATGACAACGAAGGGAAAATAGAAAATCGGGGTATTCATGTTAACGGTGTTTCTGTAAAAACATTTCACAGGTTAAAACTGAAAAGAAATCTTGGAAAAAAAACACATCAGAGGAAAAGCATGTTGTCAGTTATTGGGAAATTTAATGACAAATTTATAGCGCAGAACATTAAAAGTTCACAATGTGTTTTACAGTACATAGTGTTTTTTTGCATATCAATTTAAATATACCTAAGGCCTTAAAATAGCTAAAGGTTTGATCCCATAAAAACAATGCATTATTTAATGTATTCTTTAAATAAAAGCAATCACTGAAAGTTTCATGCACAACCACACTTTATAGCAGGACGACAAAAACAGTCCTAATTAGGTTACCTCTCGAGTGGACTGTTGGATAAACAAACAGATTTTACTACTGTTTGTAAAATGTTTGTCTGGTTTAGGCATTCTTGATTCCAGCAGGGTGTTTTGTCCTAGAGTGAAACTGAGAAAAAAAAGGGCCTCGGATTTCGTAAGTTAAAAATAGGTCATTGCAAGGCTGTAAGCAAATATAACACAAGCTGAAGTGAATTTTTGTTTGCACGTTGAGGAAGTGGACAGTTTTGTCCATAGCTTTGGTTGCAGAGTCCCTGCCCAGTCTTCAAAAGCTGCACTTTAACCAGATACTTTTTGATTCATTCACAAATTGTGGCAGTTTATTTTAGTGGAGCTGCTCAGAGAGTTCAGGAGAGCTCTGCCTTGCGTCGGCCGCATCGTAACAGCTGTGCTTCATGTGTACCGTGTGATCATCTCGGGGGTTGACATTCAACTTTGCAAAGCATTTTAAACGAATGCTGCAATAAATTAATGATGAGGAGTGGAATAGTGATTTACCGTCGTACTCCGAGGAATACTTGCGGTGTGCATATTTGGCACAGTTACTGTCTATGCAGAACATGCAAAGTAGAGTGCAGGAACTGAGTAACACGCAGCAAATGCTTTCAAACTATACATGGCGAAGGTGGCTATCGAGACGGTTTAATAAACAGATTGCATGTACAGTACTGCACTATTGGAGTGTCCAAACATTGTGCATGTCTTGTCAAAGAAGTTTTATTTTTAACAGTTTTCTCTCCCTTATAGAATAACAGTGAAAGCATTAAAGATATGAAGTATGTGGAATTATGCAGTGAGAAAAACAGGTGTTGGGGGGAAAAAAATGAAAGACAAGTTTATATTTTAGAATGGCCACCTCTAGCCTTGATTAGAGCTTAGTAAACTGTTGGCATTCTCTCAGCAGGCATCAATAACTTTTCATGTTTTACAGGAGTCTTGAATGTCCCACGTGTGCTGAGTGCTGATTGGCTGTTTTTCCTTCACTCCTTCTAGTCCAGTTTAAACAGGCATTTCATTGGATGTATCCAACTTCTTTTAAGTGGTAGTGTATCAATACATAACACCCATGCAGGCAACCCAGACAACATTGTGACTGACAATATAAGATAACAAGACAACTGTGAAATAACATCCATCCATCCATCCAACGATTTTTCCATATCCCTTATCCAGTGTAGTGCCATGGTGTCTCTGGAGCCCATTCCAGGGAGCTTTGGGCACAAGGTAGTGGACACCCAGGACAGAGTGCCAACCCATCACAGGGCAGGCACGCACAGACACACACACACTCATACATGCACACACTATAGACAATTTGGAAACACCAATCAGCCCACACTGACTGCAGGAGGAAACCAGAGTACCCTGAGGAAACCCTTGAAGCACGGGGAGAACACGCAAACTTCACGCACACAGGGTAGAGGTGGCATCCGGACCCTCAACATCAGCTAACATAATGAGTCAGATGGAAAAAGAAAATGAGCTGTTAGCCTCCAGAAAGAGCGAAGGCAAAGGAGAGAAGCAGTTTTCTTCCTCTTTTCAAATCGAGCAAAATTATTGTGACAATTACTGCTCAGTGTCTGAAGGCAGTTTGTTACATTCAGGTCTTGTTGTTGGTCCAGTCTGAAAGGCAGGTGCTTGCAGAGCGTATTTGAACTTGATTGGCTTGGCTTCGAACTTGATTGGCTTGGCTTCGAACTTGATTGGCTAAAATACAGAATATGTCATCACATTGGCTCACTAAAACAACCAGCCATTTCTCATACAATGTGTTGTGTATGCATCACATTAACATAAGCGATTGTTATTAATTCTAATTAAAGACATCAGTTTCTTTTAAGAAACCAGTACAGCTGATGAGAATATGGCCCCCATTTCCAAATTCATCTTGTTGTAGTTAAAAAAAAGCACTAAAAATAATGGCACTAAAATACAATGCTTTTATTGTGTACCATATATTTTATGATTTATGATACACAATAAAAGGAATTGCTGTGCAGGATGAGCGTCTTTATTATAATAAAATTTGTCTGCAGAACAGTTTTATTTTAGACCAAAAGATGATCACACCCTTATTCAAATGAGTCAGAAATTGTACAGATGTTTTCTTAGTACACTTTACAATCTGACACTAATATACAAACCTACAAACTAAATACGCAAAACAAATAACAGCAAAAACTAAATTTACAAAATTAACTTGCATATTAAAACTAAAAGCAGGACATTAATATGAGAAATCCACTCCAAGAACTGAATACACTTATTTTTATATATAGCCTTTGTTTACAAGTATAGTATACAGATTGTTTATATTGTATACCCAGTCCAACACTATTACAGAGACTGCCAGTTGTTTTAATCCCATAGTGGCCTGGTGGCTCAATGGGTAGAACATCAAGCTAGGATGCTGAATTCACCCAGCTGGAATCGCAGCCCGGGTACCAGGCGTGTCCCTCAGCGAGACACTCAGCACTACCTTCCTGGGTGCTGACAGATGGCTCAGGGTTTACGCTAACCGGTTTTTAACCCGGCGCAAACAGGTTTGCACCACCAAAAAAACCCTGAAATATGCTAAATCAATGGTTGAAACACGTTTAAATATTAGAATGCCTTTACAAGCATGTCGAATCTCTTTCAAACCATAATGGAGCCATCTGGCATGGTTATACTATTTTTAGGATGTGACCACTTTACATAGTCAGTTATTGTATGTTGCTTTGGTGCAAACATATTTCTCTAAAATCAGTATGACAAAAAGACAAATGTATTTACTAGATTGCAAAAAAAACTGACATCAATTTCAAAAAAGGGTGAATGTGGACATAAGATTGTTATATTGACCTTAAATTAAAAAAAATAAATTGTTAGGTGAAACACTAATAACTGTATTATATTTAATAAACTGTCTGTTATATTTTGGTTATTGAATCTGATATTTTTGTATATATTTGTATAAAATATTTTTGCCTGTTTACGCCGCGTGTCCTGGAGTAATCAGGTTTACACCGGCGTAAACCCACCCCTGAAATGGCTGCGCACTTCTCTCCACCAGGGGATGGGTTAAATGCAGAGAACAAATTTCCCAGTTGTGGCACTAATAACTGATTTATATTTATATATGTTAAAAAAATTGTCTGCTAAATACTAATGCATTTAAATGGATCCGACTGTTATGCTTCTACTGTTCTTGAAGCCTGTTTGTTACCTGTTGGTAGTTTATGACTTAAAGGTCTTTTCCCAACATGATGGCTGAACATTAAACATCTGAATGAGTTATTGTGTTTTGTGGTGTTTTTGGTTGGGTATATCTCATGCGTGCCGTGACAAACAGGAAATTTCACCCCTGCTCATTTGTCTGACATTTGACACCTGAGATCATATAAGCTTGCATGTGTGCTGTGTGAGGAGAGGGGTATTACCTCTAGTTGAACAAGCATTGCCTTACATTCTTTGTGGTAGCAAAGCACATCTCTCGACTTTGTGAAAAAATTGCATGTTTTTGGTTAGTCCAAAAATGTAAGCTTTGCTAAATTTTCTTTTAGAAAGGTAAAATGTTTGAGGTGAGCAAGGTTACCAGGCTCTGTGCCAAAATGGTAGTAAGCAATTTTTGTGCTTTGATTCCAGTAAAAACTGTGTGTGTGTGTGTGTGTGTGTGTTCTATAGAACTTTTAATATTTTTAGCCTATATACTTTTTTACACTTTTCAAAATAAGTTTGTCCTTTTCTAAAGCTTCTGTTTGTTATTTTTGTTGTTTGTCTTTTATATTCTTAGCTTTTGTATGGCAGTGTTGATGACTTGTGTAATTTGCAGATTTTCTCGTGTGAGAAAATTCGCTTAGCGTGTGTGATTTTTTTTTTTTACTTCAGTACACACGTGAAACCCGGGCCATTGTGGTCACAACGGGTCCAGTATACTAAATAAAAAAATAAAAACCAAAATGAGCTTCAGAAATAAAAAACAAAATAAGACTTTGATTATCAAGCAGTTTAATTCAAAGTATTAAACCATTTTTATTACATGTGATACTTCTTGATTCCTGACTTTTTTCCTGCAATAAAGAGTGATATACGTAGAGGAATGAATGGTGAATATATTTAGCACCAAAAAAACCCTCTAATATTACAAACGATCAAAATTTGCTCACTCGGCAAGAATGTTTTTTTTAACTGTGCAAACATTTTTGATTAAAAGTTTATAGGATAACATTTAGTTATAGGGACATATGGCCAAAGTCAGATGATGTGTGAAGCAAAATCATTTCTTATTTTTTCTGTGTGACAATGAATGTATGTCTGTGTCTGTGTGTGTGTGTCTGTGTGTGTGTGTGTGTGTGTGTGTGTGTGTGTTGGTATATTAGCTAAGCCAAGGGAAAAATGATGTTGCAGATCATGCTCAGAGTCCTGGGTCCCCCGTGTGCAAATTTGGGACGGCGTGTCCTGTCGAGTGGTCACAAATTTGGGCACGCACCCTCGTGAGCTCAGGAGACGCTTGAGCTGGAAACGCGGGCCTGCTCATGGAAATCAAAAGGCTCCATTGTTGAAATGAGAAACAGATGTTAGAGTGGAATTCGACTGACTGCAGCTTTCCCCTGCCCGAGCCCCGTCTCTTCCTATTCCTTTTCGCTCGTCTTCCTCCCTCGGGTTGACGTGAGTTGCTGTTACACACAAGATGTTTTTCAGGTTCTGACGTGCTGCCACATATTTTGGCTGTGTCCTTAAGGGTGATTGGGGGGTTTTCTTTTTGTGAGAGTGTAGAGGATATTATGCATTAGAAGCAAAAGATATAGATGTATATATATTTCCATAGATACATTTATGTTTAAAACCTTTATTATACACTTAATTTTTATAATTTTTTTGAAGCTTTTGTCAGTGTGTTTGCAAAACGTTTTTGAAACATCAGCTAAGGACCTGTCTGACTTCTGTAGACGGTGCTGGAAGGATAAACTCATTATGCCCTCTGAAGGCCTTTGACTGGTTCCAGACAGGGAGAGTAACATCCTATGTGGTTGTGAGTAGCCGTGTGTTGCGTACAGTTCAACTACTGCCACGTTGACAGAACTGCAACGTCGGCTGCCTGAGCTTATGTGGAATAGCAGGAAGTGATTTGGCAGCGTTCTTCATCACAAAACTGCTCTGGAAGGGGGGGGGGTGGAAGGTGGTGCTGCCTTTATTAACACTTACTGTTCCTGAGAACAGCTGCTGCTTTTGTGCTCTAGAGAAGAGGGTGTATGCAAACTGGTTTATTGTACGTACTGTTTCCATACTTTTTTTTTTTTTTTTTGATAGAACTGCCTTTTTCCGTACTTGCGTGTAGAAATCAATGGAGATACAGGTGTTCTTTTTTGACTTTTTGTACATAGGTTTTGTGTAAAAGATGCAAATAATAAGCACAATAAATTAGAATTAAGAGGAGGCACGGCAAAGCTAGAGTTACTGAACCAGATTCAGTTACCTTTACTGCGATGCAGTGCATTCAGGCAGCGGCTGTATCTCAGTAGAAGTCTTTATATGTATGACCTGGAACCAAAAACCAGCATATTATGTAGGCTACAGAGATGTCAAAATTAAATACATTTTTTAACATCACTCTAAGAGTTATTCCTATTGGCCCTAATAAGAACTCACATGTTTCAGTATTTGCCCATAGCCTATATGATCCCAGGATTAAGGACATACACTAGTTTTTGCCAACAGTGCATCTTGTGACTAGAAGTCAGTGGCGTAAGTGAAATATAAAATGCTGTGCTTTAGGCTTCTGTCAAAAGTATCCACCTTTTTTTTCTTCAAACTTAAAATGCTGTGTAAACGTTAATGATCTGGAACATAAATTACAGATTGCAGTTGGTAAGTGACACGTGTGAGTTCAGATTATGTACCTTACTGAAGGGTATGACATAACAGTGAAATCCCCGCAGTCCTGGAGGCAGCAATGGAAACCGGCAACAGAACTCTGGTACCAACTGTTCTGTGCCAGCAAGACCGACAGTACGGCAATGAAGTGACATGATGTCCATGCATATGTTTCTGAACTGCTTTCTGTTGGTATAATTTCACTCTCCTGCAACTCTTTGAAAACATCACTGAACCACCTTGCATTTATTCCTGTAGCAGATGCTTTTACCCAAAGCAAATTACAACATTTCACATACACGTTACAGCGATATTAATTCTCTACATTTAACCCGTCCCCCAGCCACATTCAGTACTTAGGGTGCTCGGGCTTCAGTATCTTGCTCAGGGAGACACATGGTGGTTGGGCCGGGATTCTCGCCAGGAGACTTCCACATCCCAGCCTGAAGTTCTACCTATTGAGCCACCAGGCCACTTACTACACAGGTGCACTCACATAGATGTCTGCATTATTGCAGTGCTCCCATGGTGCCGCGGGGCCTGATATCATAGTGTAGGGTTCATTTCTGCTGGGACTACCAGTTGGCAGTCCAGTGTCAACATTAAGAAAAGTGGTTACAACTGCAATGTGATGCGCATACAAATGCACAGATGTGTTACCTTTCAACAGCTGCAAGCCCAGCACCTGAGGTTAATGCACTTTAAGATAAATTTATTTGTGACAATTATTAAAACGTGTTTTATTAGACTGTTTGCTCAGTTTCAATTTGTATAGTCTAGGCTATTTTGTGATATTACTTTGATTGTAATTATATAATACAGTTTGTAATTATACAACATGCCAACATGCCATTAAACAATAACCTAATATAGGCACATTCTCGATTTTGTCGTGTTTAATAAGCTACTATGTCAGTCGTGTTTAAAAATGTAAAACAGTTGTTTCAGTTATTTTTTTTAAGTACAGACATAAGTAAAGTTCAGGGCAGAATGTTTAGGGTGTGATTGGGGAGCAGGCGCTCCGTGACCACGTTTGTGCAGGAGCGTGGAGGAACCTTGCAGGAGTGGGCGGAGCGAGATGGAAAATCAGGCACATGCAGTATTACTCACATCCTGGATAGCGTGAATGTCAGCCTCTCAACATTACACGCATGTGCTTCGCACGTATATGTTCTAGTCACAACTAGTCGCAACATGTCCGTAAAACGATTTTTTTTTTTCTGTGCTTGGGCAGCGTTTGTTCCCAGGCTGATTCCGCAGCGGCTTTGGGGCATGTCTTTTGTGTGTTTTGTGATGTGCATTCTGTCTGCTTCAGGGTAAAGGTTGGGCAAACTGGATACAGAAGGCAGTGCTTTGTCAGCATATCGGGCTTTCAAAATGGTGACAGCTGTCAATTGTTTTTTTTTTCTTAGTAAATGAAAATGTAATTTGCATGTAAGGTAAACAGTCGTTCTTGATGCGAGTTAATATGAGGTAACTGATGTAGCTGTTCTTTTTCTTTACCTCAGCCACAGAACCTGGGCGATCTCCAGCCTGGGGGGGGGGCGGCCCCCCGCCCCCCCCGCCCGCCGGGCGCCCCCCCCCCGCGCCGCCCCCCCCCGGCGGCGGCCCGCAGGAAGCCGCCAGCCACCAGCGC
>JABJVR010014820.1:0-42295 GCA_025773905.1 Chitala chitala | reverse complement strand
GACATCAGTGTGGTAGTGTGCATGTCCTGACATCAGTGTGGTAGTGTGCGTGTCCTGACATCAGTGTGGTAGTGTGCATGTCCTGACATCAGTGTGGTAGTGTGCGTGTCCTGACATCAGTGTGGTAGTGTGCATGTCCTGACATCAGTGTGGTAGTGTGCGTGTCCTGACATCAGTGTGGTAGTGTGCGTGTCCTGACATCAGTGTGGTAGTGTGCATGTCCTGACATCTTTTGCAAATAGCAAACATGATTTTTGGCATCTGTGATATGTCCCTTTTTGTCTGCTTTGAATGCAAAGTATTTCTGAATATAACTTTTTTGTGCGTTTCTTGTCAAGTGTTCGTTGTGGTGCGGCTACTGAATCTCAACCTCAGTCATTTTGAAAGTTTGTTTTATTGCAAGTGTTGGTTGGCGCCACCAAATTTGTGAGTGTTTTTGCTGCGTTTGTAATGCACAGTGGCTGCTCACATCCTTAAATCACAAACTAGCTGGAATGTTCCTCTAATGATAATTTAAAAGTGCACAATTCTGCACACAACTACAAAAAATTGGGGTAATGCATCATGTAATTTTTTTCCCATCCTGTAAACTTTTGAGTCAGTACTTCCTACACTGGGGAAAAACATTATTATATTCTCTGAGCTTTGGTACCAATTTGGCAGTGACAATATTACTTCTTGTGACGAGATTACATGTGGCATCACTGACTAGGAAATGGCACAGAGTCAGAGCAGAGAGCATCAGAAAGGGTGTTCAGGTCTGCCCCCCCACACAGCTCCCTCCCACTACCGATACCTTCCAGACACGATGTCTCAGAAAGGCAGGTAAAAATCACCAAGGATAACAGCCGTCCTCGCTTCACACTGTTCTCCCCCCTATCATCTGGGAAACATTACAGGAACGTAAAATGCGCATGTCTAGATTCAAGGACATCTTATTTCCATAAACTATTACATTACTCCTCTCCAGAATGTACAAGGACTCTAAATATTAACAAAAGTAAGATAAGGTGGTACTCCTTAAAACCAAAGCACATTCTTTCTCTGACTTTCATATTTGGTCTTTTTTTAAATACAGGGCATCCTGTGGACTTTTATGTTAGCGTTTTGCTGTATTGTGTATTTAACATTTTTGCATGTTTAAATTTGCCACCTCATCTTTATGTTATCAGTATCACTAGCTCGGTCAGTAGTACTGTATTGTGTTCTTAAACTTGGATAAAACAATTCGATATGAAGCAAATTCCGATGTAATACAGTTTGCCTATGTATCCTAAATTTTACTCCCTCCTCCCCCTTTTTCAGACACAAAAACTTTCTTTCTTTTGAAAATTACTAAAAAAAACTACAATAGTTACTATGTGTACTGGCAGTGTGGAATTGCCCACTAAACAGTTAGGCCAAATGTGTTTGCTGCTAAGGCAACAAACTATTTCTCTGATTCTCAGTTTCAAATGCATATTACACAGCTGTTTCCAGATAAAACACCATGTGATCAGTGTGGTAAATTACCTGTTTATTATTGACTTATTAAGTAACAGCTGATCTGCTAGTCTACTTTCACCTAAAACGAAAAAAAAAGCAAAAGCTGTTTAGCCTAACTTATTCTTCCCATTTTTTTCATGGGGTTCTATGATACTTAGTTTAAAAATAGCAATAGATTATTATCACTTCTGTGGTTCAGAACAGCAATTGAAATAAGTGTGTAGCTGCTGTTTATGAGGTAGCATGCCGACTGCTAATGAGACGTGCTTGTTTCGTGATGGGCAGTGCATTCGCAGGTGGATAGCGTGTCAGCGTGATGCAAGCATATCTGTGTGCCTCTGGGCACAGCGACATGAGGGCCAGCGTGTCGACCAGCTGGCATCCTGCGGCTTCAGGCGGTGTGAGCTGAGGTGGCTCCACGGGACGGTGCCCGCAGGCTTTGCTATTCGTGCTCTGTGGTGGAGGTGGGGAGCATCGCTCTGCAGATCACTGCTTCACGCAGAGAGTGAAGTACAGAGTGCGAGTCGGGCTGTTTTCAAGCTCTGGACGAGCCCCTCACCTTTTTTGTCCCTTGACGCTCCATGTGGCTCCAAAACCCGCTACCTGTTTGCGGACAGCATCTCCTGTGTGCTTTTCTGACAGTCTAACAAACAGAGCGGTCCTGATGACAGGGGTTGGAGCAGAGGGAGATAAAGGACACCACAAAATTATGGTCTTTCAGCATTTTAAAATGAATGTGTGAATTAATGCTTACATTTATACTGGCCTTATACACCAATGTCTGTTTATGACATAAGATGGTTTAATGTTCGAGTGAGGAAAAATTTGGCAGAATTGAATGATTTTCACAGACTGAGGTAATAAAATGGGATGTAGAGAACTATTCTTGATGGTCTTTTGTAAGCGGTTTCACCAGTTCAGCCTTTAAACAGATGTCAAGTTAGCATGCAAATGCTGGAAGGTGATGCTTGCATGCTGAAGCCTGTGTGTCAGCTTTTGTGAAATCCTCTAGACCCAATTAGTGACATCTGCCACCGTGATCCGGGGGGCGGGCTGGGGCTTTTTGTGGGGACAGGCTGTGAGGTTTGGGCATGACGGCTCCCTGTCGCATGGATCTGATGCTGATGATGAGGAGGAGGAGGAGGAAGTGCTAATCAGCACAGCATTGTCATCCCCAGCTGCTGCCTTGCCTCATATTGGTGGCGGGGCCCAGGGATCTGTCTTCTTACTGCTCTGGTGTCGGGACGGGGTGTGCGTTGAGCCGTTACCGATTTACACAGGTTCAGTCCTCCACAAGTCCTGCTGCTGTTTTCAGTTCATGAGAACTAATGAATCACCATACCCAGGATCTTAGAGTTAACTGGATTTTTATGAAGGGAATCGTGCTCCGTGGTGGTGAATAATTCCACCCTGCATATGGGACCTCTCCGCTGGTGTTAGCATCACGCCAAAGTTGAACATGAAAATATCGCATTTGGTCTCAGCCGGCACCACATTTTTTGGAGTTGCCAAGGAAAGAGGGCCAGATTCTGTTTGTTTGCGGTGCATTGTGTAGTAAACGGGAGGTGTGTGTGTGTGTGTGTCTGTGTGTGTGGGGGTGGACAGAGGGAGCATTTCTATGTGCTGTACTTCCAGAGTATGCATGCGTGTGTGAAAGTTATATTAATCTACTACATCGAAGAGGATCTCAGCCATAACTCGATTTTGTAGTTCATCCCAGTTGTGTTTTGCCAGTTTGAGGTCATGCCATGCACTGGCTGAGCAAGAATTCCATATTATTATTATTTAATAGACCATAATTTTCACCATGATTGTTATATCCTTTTCAAACTGTCAGTAGGGCTCTCTGTTAGAATGATGGAAAGAAGAGTATGAACCCATACCCTGTTGTACACACACGTGCACGCACGCACATGCACACTCATACACTTGCTGCACACTGGCACTCTGCTGCTGCACTGCCTTCCTCCCCCCCGCCTCCCTCACACCCAGCCTGCTGCCAGGTGGCTCAGACTCTGCCGCTCACGGGAGCCATCTGTGGACATCTGTGCCGCCTGCTCAGGGGACACCAGAGATGCCATGTTGTCACCCCGGGCTCTTCCAAATGTCAGAGGATGCTTTTGGGCAAGAGGGGGGTTCCTTTGAGAGGCTTTGGTCTGCCTGCTTCTCATCGCTCTCCATGCTGCCTTCACAGCGGTTTTCCACTTTCTGTGACATTTCTCTATGGAACGTCACTTGCAATACCCCAGCTCTTTTTAGGAAGCCAACAGCTGAACCTTCTGCCATTTGTACATCTACAAAATACCTGAAAATGTTAAGGTTAAGTTCCTCTTCCTAGTTTAGAGTCTGACCTGTTGTGTACCTGTTAGAGGTTACATTACTTTGTTGTTTTCTGCTAGTTTCCATTTTGATCTTCCCTAGAGCTGACAGACATGCAGTGCCATGGATGAGTGTGTGTGTGCATGTGCCACGTTTCATACACCCTGCCTTGTAATAGAACCCATATCACACTGATATTTTTTCTGCTTATCTGAGCATTTTCCTTCACAAAGCATCCATGGTAATCACATTAATTAAGGACATCGCACCTCTGTCTTTGGTGCAGCAGCGATAATCAGGCTGCAGTGTCATATATGGCCAGAAGAGCATGAGGGATTAGAATGACGTGCGGCTTTGTGTCCAGGTGTGCGGCATATGGAGAAGGCTACCTAAGAGGACTGTAGGGTTCCAGGCAAGAACACGCAGTGCATCTCTGCTGTTATGGCGAAGTTGCCAAACATGTCTTCTTAAATGACCCAGAGTGAATGGGCCACAGTCTGCCTGAGTTAGGGAGCGTGACTACTGATGGAGATACTGATCTGAGCAGAAGCTGAATGTTTTGTGGCTGATGAAGCTGCGTGAAACAGAGCTGTAATTCATCCCAGCTCTTGCTTTAGGGTAGGGTTGCACATCATGCACATCCCAGTCTGTCACACTTTTGCACTCTTCTGTGATCCCGTTTCCTTGGCATCGAACACTTATGCCCTTTCTCCTCCTGCGTCTGACGTATGTTCTCCGCTGTCAGCTCAGCTGTTCTTGGCACATAATGGGCTAGTGGCATTGTGTCTGTTTGCCTGGCCAACTGGTCTGAGCCATGGGCTGGTTATGACTGTCATCGTGTGACAACCCCCCATCACCGACCCACCCCAACTTCATATTCAGCACAGCCCCAGCGCACGCCTACTTTTGTTTGAGCTGCCTCGGTTTATTTGGGATGTGCGGCTGTCAGCTGTCTCGGGGCGTGAGGAGGTCACGTGCGGGCCTCCGTGGAGGGAGGGCCCCGCCTGCACTGCCGGCCCTGGCTCCCAACAAAGGCAGGTCTGCTGACATGTGCTTTGAATGAGATGTGATGGTTTATTATGATCTCCTTTTCACACCCTTGTGTTTACTGGCAGGCCGATGGTACTGCAGCCAAAATATGTGCCCCTCCCAAAACGCACCCACCTAGCAAAGACGACCTTTGCTCTGGTTGTACTTTCTTTGAAGAATTTGACAGTGTAGAACTAAATCCATTTTTTGACACAAAACGAACAGTTTGTGGTTGATCCATTTTAAATTAATTTACAGTGACAAGGGCTCTTATTTTTACCTCTTGCTGAGAAATGATGGAATTGAAGTAGAGTGAGATTGCTTTGTTCCAAAATCAATACTAGAGTCCTGACTTTGCAGTGTCATATAAACTTGTGTTGCAATGGCCTAAGTCTCCTTAAACAGACACTTAGGTGGGAAAATGGTTTGACCTGTTTTTTGTCTTTATTTCCAGGACTTGAAGATTTCTGCGAGCTGCAATCACGTAAGTCACCCAGAGTCTGTGTTTCCCCTGGTCCTGTTAGTCAGTGCTCACTGAATCTTTCCATCATTTTTTATAGAGTAAAATAAATGCTTTATTATTTAAAAGCCTACATCAGATGTCCGAGGTTAAAAAAAAAAATGGAAGCACCCTTTCCAGTTCAATAGAAGAATAAACTCTGCTTCATTGTCACTCACACGCTGTTGGATCCCCTTAAATGTATGATCAAAGGTCTTGTAATGAAAAGATAAAGGACAAAACACAAGAACATAAAACAAAAACTCAAAAAGTTAGAGTTGTATGCACTGAAAGTTAGTGACTGCACTGGCAACCTAATATCCTTTCATAAATAAACCCAATGTGCAATCAGAGGCTTAGGCACAGGGGAGGGCACACCCTAGACAAGGTGCCAACCTATTGCAGGATGAACACACACATCCCATCCGTGCATAGGGAGAAAATGCAGGCTCCACAGAGTCGGTGCTGAGAGTCAGATTTGTACCTATGACCCAGGCAGTGTTAGGTAACAGTGTTACCCATTGAGCCGCCATGGTAATGAATGTTGTGACAATATAGCTTTCTGATCTTAATCATCCTTGTTGTATACATCTTTCATAGAAAGACCAACTCAGTTAGGCACAGTTCAGGCACCCTGATTACATTATCACTTGTTTCCTTGGTCAGGGCTTGTTTGAGGCTGCATTACTTTGCTTCTTTCAATAATTATAAAAATTGAATTCCCATGTTTTCATTGATCTATACAACATTCATCATTCGTTTTTTTGTACAATTACACAGGTCGTTTTTACACAGGTATCTGGGTGTGCTATAGTGGCATATTGTAAATTTTAACCACATATCTTATTACCATTAACTACATGTGGTATGTCTACAAACATTTGACTTCACCTATACAGGGTGTCTTAATTTTTGTAAAATTTACTGCTACGTTACTGCTACGTCAGGTTCTGCGGATTGGTCCTGTGTTCCATCTCATATGGCTTTAATCATTAAGAGATGTACAGTTCATCTTTATTATAGAGAATTATTTAACAGGCTGTTTGCATACTCTCAGCTGTGCAGCTGAGAATAGATCCTGTGTCCCTCGCCTCTCCGTTGTCAAGGCCTGTTATCCATGTGTAGATGTGCCAGGTGGCTCTGTGTAATGCCACCAGGAAGGATTCTGAGCTGACAGCAGCCTGAAAGAGTTCTGCTTGTAGCACTGATTTCACAGGGGCTGCTTTGCTCCAAGCGCTCTGTGCTAAAGGCATGGTTACCCCCATTTTAAGGAGCAGGATTTTGTGTTGTGGTTATGGGGTCTTGCAGTTGTCAGCTTTGAATGAGGGGGAAGAAAACTAGAAACCACATAAAGTATTTTACATTTTGCTTCCCCTTAGGCATTTTTAGGTATGTATACTTTATAGTTCTAGACTTTTCTCTCTCCTTTATTTGTCTGCATCCCTCCTCTGCCGCAGCTTCTGTGGAACTATAAAGTAAACCTGACAACGGATCCAAAGTACGAATCAGTGGCGATGCAAGTGTGTAAAAGCAGCATCTCTGAGGTGAGTGTGTGGGGGGGGGGGGGGTGATATGCATCTGACTCTGCCAGGTGAGCTCATCTCTAGGTGCTTTGTTCTTACTTGTGTTACTGTGGTTACAAAGTCAGAACCCCGTTTTGCTAATGAAGTGTTTGAAGCCAGCTGAGGTCCTGCAGCCTTGCCGTCCTCCTGAGCTGGCTGAGTGTTCTGCAGACGACAGGCACGCCAAACTCTCAGCGCGCACAGAATACCGATGAGCTGTCCTCCGTGCTGTTCCTCGCATATTCGGCAACATGGAAAGCACCTGCGTGGATGGCTGAAATTTTCTTTCGAAGGTCCTCCTGCCGAAGCCGCATGTGCGGATGTGTGTTTAGATGCGTCCTGTCCTTGTCCAAGATGAGGTCCACACAGCTGCCTTGAGGAGCAGCATGAGTGCTGATTGAGCACTTGGTGTTGCTGTCAGCAGGGGTTTGACGCATTCCAAAACCGCAGAGGCAAGTGGTATACCTGTCGGTGTATCCGAGCGCTCAGCTGCGCTTCACTTTGACACCTGTGTGGCGTACAGTATACAGACTTACTCTGACTGCTAACGTACTCTGTAATGAGCTTTCCCAAACCCGACCACCTGAAATGGAACGTAGTACTCTATTGCAGCTTAACAAAGTGGTTGGGGTTTCTCTGTAGAGCTATAAAACTGCTCTAAATGCATCACATGGTGTTTACAAATGGATATGTTTAGTGTGAAATCTTCTCTATGCATCTCTTCTTGATTGTCGCTCTTATGGTTTCCAGTCCTATCAATGCCTGCTTTGCACACCGCACTGCAGAAGAGAATCGCTGTGGCATTTCCCTTCCTGCTGAACGTGTCACCTGTGTCTCTATGCAGATCAGAGAGTGTGCAGAGGAGGAAGTGGGGAAGGGCTACCTGGTGACCTGTCTGGTGGACCACAGGCAGAACATCACCGAACACCAGTGCCAGCAGTACGTCACCAAGATGGCCGCCATCATCTTCAGTGACTACAGATTCATCGTCGGCTTCCTGGAGAGGTGCCGCGATGACATCAACGCGCTCTCCTGCGGGAGTATCAGCACTTGGGAGGAGGTAACGTTTCCTATAAACACCTTGTGTAATACTTTATCACCTTCCACCCAGCACAATCTCTTTATCAGTTTGCATTTGAGCTCTCAAATAAGTTCCAGTTGGCTTCCATATTTAACTCATTGCACAACTTGGAGGGACTGGCTTGCAATAAACCTTTTTTTTATTGCCATCATAGCCTAACATTTTTTTATTCCACTTATATTCCACCTTACTTCCATTTTCTTTTTGCTTATGTTTAACTTTTCCAAAAGTCTCAGGCTGCAGCGTGAGATGTGGTGCTGCTCTGCTTGAGTTGTCAGTCTCTCTGAGAATGTGTGCTGTTTTTCCATCTGTTGAATGGTAAAGCTTCTGCCTGCATCATTCAGTGTGGGAAGAAGA
The DNA here is from genome assembly GCA_025773905.1 of Chitala chitala. Taxonomy (NCBI): domain Eukaryota; kingdom Metazoa; phylum Chordata; class Actinopteri; order Osteoglossiformes; family Notopteridae; genus Chitala; species Chitala chitala. Next base: position 33,963 of record JABJVR010014820.1, on the reverse strand, counting down.
GCGTCCTGCCCAGAACACTTCCATGCCTGGGCTCTAAAAAGGATACGGGGACACAGGGCCTGTGTTTAACGGTTCCTTGCTGGCCTGGGCATCTAGTGTTTGAGTACTCAGTAACTGCCAAGGGCTTTTAGCGGATTCACCTAGGCGCCAGGCGGCTCTGTGCCACAGTCTGCTCTATCCTGTGCGCAGGAAGGATTTGCCAGACCCTGAATGCTTCGCCCATTAACGTGTTACCATATTATTAAGTAGTGCCGATAGAAGCCAAAAGAAGAAGGGTGGTTGCAAAACAATTAAGCTGCAAGTCTTTAATCGTTATCGATTTCTTTTAGAGGATTGTTTTGTTTGCCTGGCCTTAATCACCTGAATACCATTTAACATCTTCAGTTGATGCATTTGTCAAAAAGTTACAGCCATGTCCCCCAACCAACATGTACTCAGCTGTGCACCTTATATTGCCTGTGTTAGGCTCTATATCTCCCCATGAACCTGAATTGGATAAGCTGTTGAATAAAGTAAATCATTTTCTTTAGTATCACAGTATCTTTTGTTTGATGTGTGCCAGTTATTTTGCATTTGTGTCCTTGTTGTGTCTTATTGTGGCTTGGTGAAGTGACCTTTCCCTTGCTCGGTGTCTTCTGGTGTCCTGCAGAGCGCCCACTCCCAGGGGGAAGTGATAGCGTGTCTTGAGAAGGCCATGGTGAGGGAGGCTGAGGACGAGAGGCAGCGGTACGCCCTGAGAGCCGAATGTCGCAAGGCTATCCTCCGAGTGGCTGAGCTCTCCTCTGATGACTACCACCTGGATCGTCATCTTTACTTCACCTGCAACGAGGCTCGGGAACGCTTCTGCGAGAACGTAAAACAAACACCTCCTCGCCCTCCAGTGCCCCTGTTTACCTGCCTCAGTGCGGTTTGAGCTATTTACAGGGATTTTTTTTCGTTCCAGGTCCAGGCTGGGGAGGGTAGAGTGTACAAATGTCTCTTTAACCACAAGTTTGAGGACGCCATGTCTGACAAGGTGTGCTGCCCTGCCTTTTCACACAGCAGTAAACAGCACTAAACATCTCAGGGCAAGGGTTTGGAAACATTTGGCTATAGCTGCCCTTGCTGGCAGTAAGATACTCAGGAGCGTGTGAGACACGGTGATGTAATGGGTGATGTAATGGTTGTAAGACTTGAAATCAGTGTGCTTTTGTTAACCAGGCTTTGAGCACCTAAGAATTGATCATGAAGTTTTCCATCGTGTGTCCTCTTGTTAGTGACAGTCAAAGCCGTGCTGATAGGTGACAGCGTTTCCTCCACAGTGCCGGGACGCCCTGACGACACGGCAGAAGCTGATTGCCCAGGACTACAAGGTCAGCTACTCCCTGGCTAAGGCCTGTAAAGCAGACCTGCGCAAGCAACACTGCAGCGTAGACACAACCGTGCAGCGCGCCCGCGAGGCACGCCTCTCCTACCTGCTCATCTGTTTGGAGTCGTCCATCCACAGAGGTGCCTCTCTATCTGTGCATCCTCCTTAACCAAACGTATTAATAACCAGCTGTGCACCTGTGAACAGCTAATTTGATTGGTAAGATAGGAAAATCAATGTTGCTCAATGTTAGTTTGTGTGTGTGTGTGTGTGTGTGTCTGTGTGTGCGCGCGCCTGCTCTCCAGGCCATGTGGTGAGTGGAGACTGTCAGAGCGAGATGATGGACTACCGCCGCATGCTGATGGAGGACTTCTCCCTGAGCCCCGAGATCGTACTGCACTGCCGCAAGGAGATCGAGACGCGCTGCTCCGGCCTGCACCGCAAGGGCCGCACGCTGCACTGCCTCATGCGGGTGGCCCGCGACGACAGCGTGGAGGGTGCCTGTCAGCAGCATGTGAGCGCCGCTTGCGCTGTCTCCGCGGAGGACCCTCATTAACCCCCACACTGACAGCTGCACAGGAGCGTCTCCTGATTTACATTGCAGCTGAGGAGTTAGTCTTAGGAGATGGCAGAAATAGTTTTTAAATTACTTTTTTAGCCACTTAACCGATGTGGCAGTGTCAAAATCTGCTTACACTGCACTATACGTGGTTCCCTTGAGCCTGCAGCTTCCCTGACAATGGTAAAACAAGCAGTGATTTCCCCTCTGTTTACAGCTCCAAGCTCTTATTCAGGAGGTGGACCCTGGGACGGACTACCGCATCGACCGCGCCCTTAACGAGGCCTGTGAGTCCGTCATCCAGACAGCCTGCAAGCAAATCCGCAGCGGAGACCCCATGTATGTTGCTTCTCTGGAGCCCTGTTTGCACGTGTCATAGATTGTCCTGTGCTAACCTACACAAATGGCTTGGTCAAGCCTCATGTATACTGGCTTAACGTGACTGTAGGTCAGCAGAGCAACTGACACCTGTACAAAACATCCCTGAAACTCCTTATTGTTTTTCTTCATTACAATTTGTGTGAAGTACATGAGACTTAAAAAAAAAAAAAAAAAACATTTGTGTAAGAGTAGTGATGCTATTTTAACCATTCACCCTGTCAGGCCTAACTGATCAGGGGTCCTGTGTCGTGCTCCCCTAGTTTTACCTTATTACCATACTGAATCTAGTTCACAGGATGTCACATGTCTAAAAATATAGTAAGGGTGGGGAGTGACACAGAAATCAATTTGCTTTAAATTATGGGCTGCTATGAACATTTATTAACACCTTTTTTACACCTCTTATAACCAATTTTGTTCTTCTTTTCCTCCTAAACAGCCCTAATAAATGTTTCTATGGTGAATAGAGATGTGTGAAATGGTGTGGGGGGGAGGGTTAGATTTCAGTTTCTGTGATGGTGCTGAACTGGCATCTGCTGAGAATAGGATGTGCTAGTTGTGGGGGTGTTGGATGGTGGATCTCTGTGTTTAAGATGGTAGAGGGTGTGACTCTTAAGTTTTATTTCTGAGTTCTTGTATATGTGTGTGTTTGTGTGCGGACACACATTTGTGTGCAGGGTGCTGTCCTGCCTCATGGAGCACCTTTACACAGAGAAGATGGTGCAGGACTGCGAGCACCGACTCCTGGAGCTTCAATATTTCATCTCCCGAGACTGGAAGTGAGTGGAAATGCAGATTCTCATTTCCCTGTAAGATGGGTCAGTAGAAGGCATAATGTTTATCTTTCTGTGCATGTGAGTTAGATAGAGAGACAGAGACAGAAAGTGTGTGTGCATGTGCATGCTCATGAAACAAGGGCCAAGAAAGGTGTTTCCATACACCTGCTCTGTTTTATCTGCTCACCCATTGCAGACTCGATCCCGTCCTCTACAAGAGGTGTCAGGGCGACGCCTCCCGCCTGTGCCACACCCGTGGCTGGAACGAGACCAGCGAGAACATGCCTCCTGGTGCCATCTTCTCTTGCCTGTATCGCCATGCCTACCGTACAGAGGAACAGGGCAGGCGGGTGTGTGCACCCACGGTTTAGAGACGGGGGGGTGCTGTCTTGGTCTCATTCTGTGATAATACCTGTCCCTGAGCTGCACTAAATATCATAAAGTTACCCATTGGGTGTAAGAAATTTAAATGAACCAATGGCTACATGTAAATGCCTATGAATGCATTTTATTTCACTTGCTGAGAATAATACACATCTCAATGTGTATTATTCTCAGCAAGTGAAATATCAGTTAATATCACAACCGTACATTAATAAGCAGCCATTCCTGTAATAAAAAAACATACAGAGCTTAGAACACAGGTGTCAAAGTACAGTCCTGCGGGGCCACAATGGGTGCAGGTTTTCCTTCCAACCAATTCATTAATTTTAGTTTGACCATTACCTTAATTAAATATTAATTAGCAGTACATCCTTGCTACTCTTCGGTCTTCCTGATCATTTCCACCTGTCTGCACTTAGCTGTCTTAAGCAAGAGATGGAAACAGAAGAACTGTGGTGGGTTGGCGCCCCGCCCTGGGTGTCCCCTGCCCTGCACCCTATGTGCTCTGGGATGGGCTCCAGGATTCCTCGTGACCCTCACCAGGAATAAGTGGTTAAGATAATGGATGGATGGATGGATGGATGGAAACAGAAGAAAATTAAAAGTGGGACTCTTGTGCTTTAAGATCAGTAACAAAAATATTAATGATACATTATAAAGGCACTATACCTGCAGAAACTGAGCAGAATATGTCTGGATAATTTAGCATTGTGTTTAATTCAAACCAGTAATCATTAATTGTATTCAAACTGTAATAATTACTGAACAGTGGAAACAGCCAATGACAGAGAATGCTTAAACAGGAGCAGTGACTTGTGGTCATTAACAAGAAATGTTAAAAAATATGAAGTTATGTCTGTTAGTTTTTCTCATGCTTTTAAAACTGTTTAAAAATTTATTAATCTTGTGTGCACTTCTGGGTTGACACAGTAATTCTACAAAAAAGTCAATGTTTATTTGAAATTATCAATTAACAGCAGAGTTTGGCTGAAACAAAAACATGCACACACTGTGGCGCCCCAGGACCGTACTTTGACACCCCTGGCTTAGAACAATTAACTTTTATTGCAAGGCATGGACTAACTGGATACATAGCCTCAAAGTGGCTCTATGTGTTTGACTGTGTGTGATGGTTTGCCTACTGTTCTGGGGTCAGCTCTCCAGGGATTGCAAGGTGGAGGTTCAGAGGATCCTGCACCAGAGGGCTCTGGAGGTCAAGCTGGACCCGGAGCTGCAGAAGCGCTGCATGGTGGACCTGGGCAAGTGGTGCAGTGAGAAGGTTGAGATGGGCCAGGTACGTGTCATTTTTAGCCTGCATTCAGTGAAAGCTACAAAATGCTATCTCACAGTCAGCTTTAAAGGACTTTGAACTGTACTGATAACAAGTCAAAAAGGGCAGGGTGGTGACATAAATGTGTGGTATAATGCCTGGTTCGCATTTGCATACATTGTGGGGCCAGCCTGGGGTATGTGTGCCCCTGTGCAGCAGTCACAGTGCCAAAAGCAGGGCAAGACCAACTACATCAGGCTCCGCCCTCAAACATGTCACAGCAGTGTGATTGGCTCAGCACTAATAGGAGTCAGGAAGAGAGTGAGAATGGAGGCAAAGCGGCTGGCAACAGCAAGGTTCAGTCGAATTAGCTACTGGAGTTATGTTCTATTTTTTACTTTATTTTAATAATTTGTATGTGCCTCTACGTTATTATCTAACAAGATAATGGTACAACTGACACATTGACATGGTGCTGATTAATTGGTCTGAATGGAAAAAAGCAACGCAACTTGGAAAGATAAATCAGAAATGAAAATGCATTTCGGGATGTAACTGCAAATTTAGCAGGCATGGGAGAAAACTGTGCCGCTGTGTGATGTTATATGAATAAATATTCATTCCATAAACCATCAACTAAATGCAAATAAGGTAAACTCCATCTCAAGAAGCTATTGTGTACAGCTGTCATTGTTTTTGTTAGGGTAGATTGGTCAGTGATAACACTGTTCAGATGATTGTTGCTGGTGGTTTTATGTTTTTACTTTTTTAAGCTCGCATACCAGTTTATTTAACAAGTAACACAATAACTCGCACAATTACGCTGAGGAAAGACCCTCAGAAACAAAAAGGTGTTTTGAGATGGCTAAATGATGCAGACCTGTTTTATTACGTACATGTAACACTGCAGATAAATAAAAAGACTAGAAAACAGAGTGACAGTCATGTCACTCTGTTTTCTAGTCTTTTTATTTATACTCTAAGTTAAGCAGTGTCTTGTTCTGGGCAGTCCCTCCTAAGTGCAGACATGACTGTGGCAGGTCTGACCTTTTCCAGACCCGACCTGGCCCTGCAATTTGTTTAGATAAAGACACGGAATAAGAAGTATGTAACTGTGTTGTGATGCAGAGCGATGAGGTGTTTCAGAATGACAGTGTGCAGTGCGTTTTTGCCTTAGGAGCTGGAGTGTCTGCAGGACCATCTGGAAGAGCTCTTCTCCCAGTGCAGAGAAGTCGTGGGCAACCTGACTGAGCTGGAGTCCGAGGTATGGACGGGGCCTCCCTGGGCCCACTCCAAACAGCGTCAGCCCAAGCTTGTGCTGTCTGCTGACGGTTATGCTGAATCAGCTCCAACACTAGAGTGGAGAACAAAAAATATCTACATTGATATTCTTAAGGAAACAACTGTGTGACAAAATGCAGACGTGTGGATTTTATTGGCCCATAAGTATTTTTATCGTGTCTGTAATGCCAGCAATAGGGAAAACTGCATTAATACAGTAGGCCAGTGGCTGTTCCTGAGAGGACAGTCAATTGTAGTTTTCAGTTTTGGGTAGCTTTGTCTCCTCCCCAATATACTGTCTGGGACTATTGTTTTAACCCTTTTGCTGTCTTCCTCTTTTTGCAGGACATTAGAATTGAGGCCCTGCTAATGAGAGCCTGTGCTCCAGTCATCCAGGCCCACTGCTCTGTAAGCCCCACGCACACACAAACTGCAGGGCCTCCGAGACTTTACAAATGCTAAATCTGTTCCAATGGAATGTGGCTCTTCTTCAAATTCACACTCTTGTCCGTGTTCCAGTACTGCCTTAGATGAACTTTTGTCTTGAGAAGAGTCAAATTGAAGCAGAAAATGCACCCTGTGAACATTGTTTTTGTGGTTAAACATTTTATGGGGTCATTCACATGTCCTCCCTGTAATTTAGTTTAGACGTAATTGCAAATGTAATTGCAGACGGGCCAATTGGGCCTTTAAAAGGCTCAGATTCTGTTATTGTACCTTAAGGGTAAACAGTGGGGTCAATAGTGGCAACTTGAATGCTCGTGTCATGTGATGAAGCCCCTTTAAGTACAAGCTTGCATTGTGGAAATGTGAGTGCTGTCTTCCCTCTGCCCCCAGGAGGCATCTGACAACCAGATTGACACAGGCAGCCTGATGGAATGTCTGGTGCAGAACAAACATCAGAAGGACATGAATGAGAAGTGTGCGGTGGGAGTGACGCACTTCCAGCTGGTATGATGCTTGCCACTGTCACTCATTCGTAAAGGATTTGTTTGGATGTTACCACAAGGTAGCATAGTTACAAAAGGCTGCATACTTAGCCGAGGCAGGCAGTTCCATACTTTCCAACACAGAGAAATGTTGTGGACATTTTGGTGGGTCTTCCATAGATGTGTGCTTGGTGCCTCAGGAACATCGTATGTGTTTCTCAGTAGGTTGTTAGACGTGTGTGGTCTTGTAATAGCTGGAGAACACAATGGATATGCATGTCGATAGGGCACTTTTATCATCTCGCTCTGCCTGGCCTTTCTCCAGACCCAGATGAAAGACTTCCGCTTCTCCTACAAGTTCAAGACGGCTTGCAAGGAGGACGTGCTCAAGCTGTGCCCCAACATAAAGAAGAAGTGAGTGGAGCCATTTGGCTGTGTTGCCATAGCAACAGGAGGCTACTGCTGAGGAGCAGACGGCCCAGGTGGTGGAGTGCTCCAGTTCAGACTGCTTAACGTGGGACAGTAGGCTCACATCAGTGCTGTCAATGGCTACCACCTGTGTGTGTGTGTGTGTGTGTGTGTGTGTGTGTGTGTGTGTGTGTGTGTGTACGTGTCATAGCATTGGTATGGTATATTTAAAGCAGTGAGGGCCATGCACTCACGTTCATTGGCAGACTATGTGTAACAGAGCACTGTCTGCTCTGTGTAGGTTTCCCCCCACGTTCACACTGCTGCTTTATTTCCGTGCAGGGTGGACGTGGTCATCTGCCTCAGCGCGATGGTGAGGAACGACACACTACAGCAGACCAAGGAGCAGCGTGTTATGCTCAAGTGCCGCAAGCAGCTACGGGCAGAGGAGCTGGAGATGGTGAGTGTGTGGAGGCCTGGGCCCCCTCTCCTAAGATGGGGAGTGCGTGGAGGCCTGGGCCCCCTTTCCTAAGATGGTGAGTGTGTGGAGGCCTGGGCCCCCTTTCCTAAGATGGTGAGTGTGTGGAGGCCTGGGCCCCCTTTCCTAAGATGGTGAGTGCGTGGAGGCCTGCCCCCCCCCCTAAGGAAATTTTAGGAGAGGAGGCCCAGGTCTCCACACACTCACCGTTAAGGAAATTTGCTCACTCATGTACAGCTTGACACGTTGCAGGAAAATTGCTGAGTCCTGCTTGGTTTATTTGTGTGTGTGTGTGTGTGTGTGTGTGTGTGAACATAAGTGTGTGTGTGCGCACATGCTGTTGATCTGCTGTTTATTTTCTTCCTGCAGTCTGAAGATATCCGCCTGGAGCCAGATCTGTACAAACAGTGCAAGTTAGATATTAAGAGGCTGTGTTCTGGAGTAGCCTTTGGCAACGCCCAGGTGAAAGGCGTTTCCCAATGGGATCGCACTGCTCCATTTGACCTTGCGCTGATTACAGACACAGACATCAAATTTGTGTGGTCACTAAGAACTTACAGCGTTGTGATAAAGCACAGTGAATCTCATTTAAAAAAAGACTTAATACTTCTCTGCTAAAAGAACACTCCATTGTCCCCAAACAGATGACAGAGTGCCTGAAGGAGAACAAGAGGCAACTGTCGCAGGCTTGTCACCGGAAGATCTTTAAGTTACAGGAGATGGAGATGATGGATTCTGAATTGGATTTCCAGCTCATGAGAGTGTGCAAGCAGATGATCAAGGTGCTTTCTTCTGACAATCCTGTGAAATGCAACAAATTAAACCAGTTTGCATTTTTGATTATTTTATAGCTAATAGCTAATGCTTTGTGACCAGTGTTAATGATAATTATGTTTTCACTTTTCCACATCAAGAATTTACAAATTTAGTACTTAAAAACAAGTGCAGTGTGTATATATCCTTTGTGAAACTGTCTATCTTTGCTTGAGATGTTAATCTTCATCTCAAGACAGTTCTTGACTTGACCAGCGCCTTGATGCGTGTTCACTGTTCTAGTTTTGTGAAGTTCTGCACATGTAAAGAGCTAAGTAGCCAGTTGAGTTTGTCATCAGAAGCCAAGATCAGTGTGATGTAGAAAGCTTTTGCAGGACATTTCTGTTTTGTCATGGAAGGCTGCTGCTCAGTACTGAATTATCACCTCTGGCCTCTGAACAAATTACAGCGCTTTTGCAAAGAGTCTGGTGGCAAGTACTTTTTGTACTGCCTGAAAGCAAACAAGAACAGCGACCTGATGGATCCAAAGTGCAAGCAGTTGATTATCAAGAGACAGATCACACAGAACTCAGGTAGTGCCTAATGGTTGTTTTGGAGGGGGAGAAGCTCATTAGCTGCAAGGAGATCATCCCAAACCCTAGGAAACACTCAGTCATTTGATTTTTAGTTTTGTGTTACTTGCCATTACTGAGAGCTGCGTGTTATTTGGGAATGCTGTTGCCTTTGTACTTCATTTCACTTTGTCCTTCAGCCAAGGGTATGGAGAACATTGTAATAAATGCAGCGATAATGCTAAACAACTAGTAGATTAGTGGTTCCCAAACTATGGTTCATAGACCGGTGCTGGATTGGGAAAATCCTGTAGGTAGTGCGTGTGTAAATTGCAAAATAAGTAGCGGTGTGTGGGTAAAAGGACCAGAAAAGCCAAGCCAAAGCAATCAGAGCCGGCCCTGACCAATTTGGTGCCCTAGGCAAGATTTTATCTGGTCCCACTTACATTTCTTCTTCTCTCATTTTGGGTGCCAGTGGTGCCCCAATGGACGGACAGCCTTAGGATTTGCCTATACAGCCTGTGTCCAGGGCTGGCTCTATGAAGCAACAACAGAAAATAAGAAAATTTTAAAAAGCTACATGCGATTTGATTGATGGAAGTTCATCTTTTGCTTTCCTTGATTAGCTTGTTCAGTGTCGTTTGTCGCATAGCCATTTATGGCATTCTCTGACCTTCTGATTGGGTCATTTTATAAGATATATTTTTTTTTTTACTAAACATCAATCTTAGGGTTTAACTTCTTTTCAGCTACTTTTTGTGACGCTTTGTATTATTTCATTACTTATATGCCAACTGCTAAAGACACATTTTAGAAATGTGTTTATTGTACTTCAAGAAAAAAAATTTCACTACTTATTACCATTCTGTTAAAATCATAAATCTGGTTTTGTGCTTCTGTGTTTTGTACTACTTGTCTGGATCGGCACTTTTAATAGCTACTAGGCAAATACATTTTTTTTTTGGGTTCATTTTCCAAGTTATTTTATAAACTTTCTTTTGACCCTTGATGAATTTGTTAGTTGTAATGAACGGGAGGTGGGAAGAGTAGAACCTTCCCACAGAGTTAAAGCTGTTTCTCCCAAAGAGAACACTGTCCAAATCACAAATCCAGATTTCCATAATTGCAGGCTAGTGCAGTAGGGGAAAATCTGGGAAAAATGGGGAAATTTTTAAACTTCTGTCTGGTCTGTATGCTCAGAAGGTTTGGGAACCACTGGTTTAGACTTATAGATGTTTAGATTTATCATTGTCTGCACATAAGAGAACACAACATTTAGTATGGCAAGCCTTGACCTTTTCCTAGCAGTAAAGTATTACGTGATGGTTTGCAGACTACAGGCTAAACCCTATGCTCCAGAGGGCGTGCAAGGCAGACATCCCCAAATTCTGCCAGGCAATCCTGAGCAAGGCTCACAATGATGAGGAACTGGAGGGCCGGGTCATCTCCTGCCTCAAGCTCCAGTACCAGGTGGGTGTTGATGCACACACCCTCACATTGGGACCTTCAAAGTGATGAAGCGGGCCGGCCGTTTCATGCTACATCCCTCGACTTTAAAATCATTCCCGAACAGCTATGTTCCCCCTCTGTAACATAAAGCTTTGACGGGGTTTGCAGCAGTGAAGGTCCTCCATGATGACGGTAACCTGTCAGGAATTACGCGTGAGTGCCCCTGTAGCTGCAGCTTTGCTCACTCAGACCCTCCTTCATGTCTACAGCTCCTCTCCCCAGACTGTGAGGACCAGATCAGAGTGATCCTGCAGGATTCGGCCCTAGACTTCCGCCTGGACCCCCAGCTGCAGATTCATTGCACATATGAGGTAGGACTATGAGTGGCAGCCTGTGTTTGCTAATGCAGCCTTTTCAACTTGAACGATTCCTGTAAACGTGAAACAAGAGTGGAATGAAAGAGTAACCACTGGAGTTTGGCTCAGAAGTGCTTGTCTGTGTTTTTACTTGTCCTGGAATATTTTTGTTGCAGTTACGTAGCGATTAAAAATACAAAGCACTTCTTAAACACATTCAAATGATTCACATTTTGTCTGTTTGCCTGTTCTTTATACAAGATGCCATATTTCCAGTGTTGTAGTCTAGGCATTTCCCAAGACACTGCTGAACAGCCACAGGGCATTACAAAGAGCAAACATTTTTCAGCTGTATGTAGCAGTAAAGCCTGGTGCTGAATCAGTATATGCTGTGCAGTTAAAATGGGAAATGAGCAGTGCTGCTTATGACTAACCCCCCCAATGGCTCAATGTCTGCACGCCTCTTCATTCGTTCTCACCTCCAGTCCCAGATGATACAGAAATAAGCCAAAATGAGCAAGTAAGTAATTAAAACTTTGCTGCTATGTGATGGGCAGAATCCCGTTGCTCCAGCAACTGTTTCTGTGTGGCTAACAAGATTAGATCATAGTTCGAGGCCTTGGCTGGTAAATGAGCAGTTTTAATTATATTTACAAAGCTCCTCTAAGTATGTTTGGAAGTGAACTCTTAATTCTATGTATTGAAGATCTCTGATGGGTGCATGTTACCTTTGCAGTTTTTCTCATGTAAGTATCCAGAAGGGTGTTATTCACTTATTGTGTGACCACGGGCTCAGTGCTGACAGCCACCATCTCTGCGTCTGGCCCTCAGATCATGCGGCTATGCGCGGAGGAGGCCATGGCTGAGGAGCAGACGGGTCAGGTGGCTGAGTGCCTCAAGTTCAGCCTGCTTAAGATCAGGCACGAGGCCTGCAGGATGGTGAGTGTTGAGCACCTGCTGCAGGGCGTGGCATTTACTGCTGCTCATACCCTGTTTACTGCTGCTCATACCCTGCACTCCTTTTCACTCCCGCCCTTTGCCCACTCCGTCCCTGCAGGAGGTTCTCAGCTTGCTCAAATTGAGTAAGGCGGACATTTTTTTGGATCCAATTCTACACACGGCCTGCGCCCTTGACATCAAGCACCACTGTGCCTCCATACCCCCGGGCAAGGGTCGCCGTGAGTACAGCGTCCGCATCTGCTTTCTGTGAATGACTAACCAAGCCTACCTTTTCCTGCTGTCCTGCCTCTGTGGGCTTTAAATGGGCTGCTAGTACATTAGCGCCAGGTGTCCAGGTCTGGAACCTGAGGTGCATCTTTGCCTGTCCTGCAGAGATGTCATGTCTGATGGAGATTGACCGAGACAAGCAGGTGCATCTACAGCCCGAGTGTAGGGGGAAGCTACAGGACCGTATGGACATGTGGAGCTACGCAGTGAAGGTAGCCGGAGCTTCCTTCTGAGAGGCACACCTCGGTGCTCCTGGTGTGTCAGCTGTGCTAGGATAGGCCTCTAGGCATCACACCCAAACAGTACAGCCCAAAGCGAATGCTACATACACCAGCAAGTATATGGAGCGATTGAAGCTGAGCTCAACTTTGGCTGACGTGAGGGATCTTCGCTGTTTTGTTTTCCCTTTAGGTGGCGCCGGCTGAAGGCTTCTCAGACCTAGCCGCGCAGGTGATGATCTCTCCCTCCAAGAACTACATGCTGTCTGTGATTGCGATGATGGTGTGCGTTCTGTTCTTGATGGGCCTTACGTGTGGCCGCCTCTCCAAGCGTGTCACTTTGGTCCTCAAGGGCAGGTAGAGAGCCTGGTGAAGGGTGTTCTCTTGCCAAATTGTCCAAGAAACTATCCCAACCACTTCCAGCCAATGGTCTTCTATCCTGCTTTACTGCCTCTGCAACTGTTGTGTTTTAAGGATTTTTTTACTTGTTATCTGGACCTTCTTGACTGATGTTGCTAGTGTTATATGTTAGTTTTTTTTATTGGACCCCTATGAGGATCTCGGTCTGGGAACAGTTGTTTTTCACTGCTGATCAAAAGCAGATTGCTGCAGAAGTTCTTTCCCATCGATCATTCAAGCCTAAGCAGCGATACACAGACAAGACTATGGTCAGTGCTGCTTTTCTGAGATCAAAATGTTCTACCAGTCATGTTTTAGGCGAAAAAAACTGCTGCTGGCTAAACTTATTTTGCTTCATTCTGCTCTTGAAATGCTATGAAGAACAATGCAGAGGTCATCAGGAAGAAACCTTTTTGTCTTTTAGTGGTACAGTTGCCCCATATTTTAAACCTGGGCTTAAGGATCATAGCAGTGGTGATCAGGTTCCTGTGGGAGCCAATAGCCCTGCCTGCTTGGCTTCACACAGAGTGGACTGAAGTGTGATGGATGTATGTTTTTTTCCAGGTGTCCTCAGCTGAAGGCCTTTCTGACTTTGAATATGCCTTTTGGGAACTTGGTGCTTTTTGCTGTTATGCTGGGGATGTTTGAGCTTCTGATGGGAGAGCTCTGTGTTGTTAAAGATTGATCAAGAAGCACTCAACCATAAATGCCTCCCATTGTCTTGGTTTGAATATATGGAAATTAAGAGATAACACAAAAAAATGTAGCCAAAATTTGTAAAATATGGCAGTTAGAGTGAACAATTTTTAACATTGTTTCACACATTTGTTTTTACTCCAGGATTTAACTGAAGGACAAAATGTGTTTGATTTGACTGTTTTGGGGAAAACTGTTCTGATCTAAAACCCTTGCAAGCTTCCTTTATAAGCCTTTTTTTTTTATAATCTTGGGAAGTTCAGCTTACTCTGTGCCAAGAATCCTAATGCATTTTTGCTCAATGTGTACATGAGGCTGTCCTTGTGTTGCCTTTATGATCTTGTTGCCTTTTTGATCTGTTTCTATTTGATTAGCTTAAGAAGAGAGGTTCTTCAGTCAGGTGTTCCTGGTGTCCCTCTGTACAGCAGCTCCATGTGCTGTTTCTGTTAGCTGTCAGCACTTTACAATCATTTTTGAGAAGCACGGTCCAGTGAGTCTGGAACACCTTTGCTAGGGCTGCTTTAAGAAACAGATTAATGGTAGGTCCTCACATTTTGTGGCTGGTGTTCTATAATAGAGACTTTAATCCTGTGAGCTACAAAGTCAACATCCTAGTTTGAAGTTTGGTTGAATTCTGTGGGTTGAACTTTAGTTGTGAACATAGTTCCTTTTTTACAGAATATTGAAAGTTTCCATGGCTACCACTTCCCAGGTTTGATTTGCTTAGAAACAAAGAATTCTATCCCATAGCCCTGAGGACTCTACTCCATGGAAGAGAGACACTTCTGTACCTGTTATAACAGTCAAAAGAAAGTTTTGCTGTTTGTTCAGAAAATTTCTTTTGACTGTGTAGTCTTATTTGTTATCTGTTAACCATTATATGTCAGTCATACATGCCCTGCCTGTTTTATAGTGTGCGCCGGTACGCTTTGCTAATGATCCATATGATTATTCAGCGTACACTTTTGCTGAGTCACTGGCTTTGCTTCTTTTGCAGGCTGTCGATTTTCTAAATTACTTTTTTTGGAAACTGCCTTCTTGCTTTCATGTGGTACACTCACAACCTTGTGTAGGAGAACGTTGGGTTTGTGTTTGTCAGAAAAGGTATTTAAGGTGTGGATGTTCTTGAGGTCTGTGTGAAGGATTCCCTTCAAAGGCCCCGGAGTGTAAAATGCTTCTGCTCTAACTTGCTTTTATGGTCTTTACATGGACACAAAGCACTGATGTTAAATGTGAGCACCAGTGAGAAGCTTCTGCTGTGTGCCTGCTCTAAATGAGATTCCTTCAAGTTCAACTCAAATGACAATAATCATTAAAAGCCGTTTTTGTACTTTTTAATGTTTATAGTATGTGGGATTTTTTTGATCATATCATGTAATGCCGATGTAAAATATTTAACATTGTGCATTTTTTTGTTTTGTTTTCTGCTGTTTGTACAAATTTTGATTTATTTATAATTTATTAATAAAATTGGTCTGCAGGTTTCCGTAGCGTGGCTTTACATGACCATCTGTTTTTATACGTCTGTCATACTCTTGAGTCTCCATTTTTTGTGCAGCTAAGTCTTTCTATGAGCATTGGTCATTGTTTTGAAGATGTCAGTGAAGATTCTCAGACATCCAGGTGGAGCTGGCTGTAAGTTGAATCATGTCAACTGGACGTCTTTATTCTTAATAGGAACGTTTCACTGCTTACCCAAGTAGCCTTTTCAACCTGAGAATTGGTTAGGGACCCCATATTTATCCTCCAGGGTGGTTTCACTATACGACTCGCTTGAATAGGTTCGTTTCCTATGCAAATGCTATGAGCAAACCTATATATGTTATTTTTAACATCTTCAAGTTATACATAAATAACTAGAGAAATTCAAGTTTGAGAAAATTGGTGATAAACTAACTCCTATTATTTCCTGCATTTTGCTGAAGTCAGACTTGTCCATATTAATTTGAATTGCTCTTCTTTCTTGCAGATTTT
This sequence comes from Chitala chitala, assembly GCA_025773905.1. Classification (NCBI taxonomy): domain Eukaryota; kingdom Metazoa; phylum Chordata; class Actinopteri; order Osteoglossiformes; family Notopteridae; genus Chitala; species Chitala chitala. The sequence continues at coordinate 18,505 of JABJVR010014820.1, read as the reverse complement.
GCTTGTTTTTTGAATAGAGTGAAAATGAGTAATGGCACATTTGCATGCGCTTAATGTATAGTAAGACTTGTTTCCTCACAGTTTATTAAAGTAAGTTTTTAGTTTACATTCTATGTAAAATTGACATTAAATTCTATACAACATTTGCAATTGTACAAATGTGTTTGTGAAGTCAGATGTTGCTGAATTTGTGTTCAAACCAAGACAGAATGTAACTGTCACTAAGCAAGTGGGTTTTCAATTTTACACAATACAGAAACATGAATGAATTGTTTACAATTCTCTGCCTTTAGTTTCCAGTGTTTCTTGCAGCAGATAGGCCACAAAATATTTAAATTGCTAATTTCTGTTAGGAGAGAAAAAGCTACTAAATCTGAAATGCACTGAAATATTACTAAAGCTGATTCTCTTGTGTGTTTTGCTAGATATAATTATAAGCAATTACCATTATGTGGTAATGTGGTTACTTAAATCCACAGCTTCCCATTATCACTCATAAAAGCTTGACACATGTACAGAACTCTGTCAAAAAGAATGTCCTACCATTACTTGTTTCCTGCCCCAAGGAACAAGAGGACTAGTTTTGGAAAACGTGACCCTTTAATAGGCCTTGAGCAGCATTATCACGCATCCCCAAAGCTGTTTTTACACACTAGCGATGAGGCAGACCACGCCTGGCCTTCCAGTGCTGCTCAGATGTTTCCTGGCCAGTGCATGTCTGGGAGATGATTACATGTTCATGGCCCAACTCTTCCTCAGTTGACTTTGGAGCCCTTTCTGTGCCAGCACAGCAGGATGTGCAGAAATCACACTGTGTGCTTCAAATTCTACACAAGTGTGTGTGTGTGTGTGTGTATATATATATATATATATATATATGTGTATATATATATATATATAGTTCTCTAGAGTTTTGGAAATTTATGCATGTAAGTGGCATGGCTTGCAGTTGCTTTATTACTGAAATTGTCAGTTTATATGTTTGTATGCTGTCTGGTGTACTTGATATAAACACTAGGTGGCAGTATATACTCAAACATCTGTTACCATCATTTCTCTCAAAATCCATTTTTCCTGCACAGTTCAACAATGATATCAATTATGTCATTTAATTTTTCATAAATGGGATAAGCTTCAATCTGGGGCCTCTTGTCATTGTTCTCTCTATTATTGACCAGGGAAACACATAATGGTTTTCTTACTGCAGTGTTTGCAGGAATATACAAGGAGATGACTAATGTCAGTTACAGAGGACTGCAGACATTAATAGCATCAGAGTGTGCACCAGGGCAAACCTTGGCTGTCTAATTGTGACCGTTCCTCATGAATGCCGTGCCCATTCAGGCTGTGAGCTGGGCAAGGGGGTGGTTTATTGTCCCACTGTGACAAGCGTTCCTGTTGTGGCCTTAAACACGTTCTTTTTCGAACGTCCTGACACACCAATGTCAGCCAACAGCAGGACCGCCGTGCAGCCTGACCAGGATAAGAGAGGTGAAAATGAATGCATTTTGCAAAGTCCCAGACTTGGCTCTGTTGATGTGGCAAAGTCTTACAGCCTGTTGACTTTGTTGAAGAGCAGAACACAGTCATATAAGCTCTAATGACAGAAGTACTTCATCATTTTAACTTCAAGAGTTAAAAGTGTAAAAATGACTCTGAGCAAAAGGCAGAATTGCAGTTTATTTTGTCTACATGAGTCACAATATTGTTCACATTGTACAACAGTGACTTCTTGAAACGACTCCTTTTTGTGATAAAGCTATTAATTTTTATTTTATAAAATTATTTATTTTGTTGGGCTATTTGGCACAATATATACGTGCAAAAATAATGTACAAGTTGACTAGCATCTGATGAGAAAAAAAAAAACCACTATTGGCTTTAAATCCAAATGGCCGTTGCTGTGCAGTTCACACTAAGTTGTACTGTAAACCCTGGGATTTTGCAACAAGGATGGCTTACAGCAAGCAAATATCTACGTATTTCCTTGGATAAATAAATAGTCATAACATCTGCTATTGTAAAGTACGCCACTGTTTTCATCTGCTGAGTGCAGTATTCCAGCCTAATGTTTGAGTGTCCTTTTGTTCATCTTCTGTGCCCTTGCACACACAGACCAGTGCAAAGCCTGGTCTCATGTTCCACAGCTGAATACAGTGGAGGTTAAAGGAACACGGCCTCACACAACCTGCTATCGCTGTTCTTCTGGAGGGGCAGACCCCTGTGACATCACCAATGTCCCAGTTGGTGTACACTTGAATATTATACTGGTGTACTTATCTCAGCCATGAGCATGTGTGTGTTTGTTTCTGTGTTCTTTGTCTGGCACTGAGGTGAAACACTGCAACCCACCCTGCTCCAGACAGAACACTGCCCTTGCTTTCTGTTCTATATCAACCAGAAACAGAAAAGAATCGATAGTATACTACATATTCTTACTGCAGGAAAAAAACTATGAAACCTTACAACTAATCTTTAATAAACGTGTATGGAGCCAGTATACATGTGTATTACTACCAAAGAGCTATTTGTATTTTTATGCATTTAGTTGTAGACATTTTGTCTACAATTAAGACTGTAATGCTTATAGATCAGCTGTTTTCTGATCTAATGTTCCATGAAAACACACGGATAATACGTGCTCTCTGTATTTCCAATGGTTTAATTAAAGCCAGTGATCACATAGTCTACCCTGGAGTGGGGCGTGCCACCGGTGCCTTGTCCTTGCAGTGCATTGCACTGAATCATTGCAGCTGGACTCTGCATCTTTTTGGCAGTGCTGTGTTCATGCTGTTTCTACACTGCTGTGTCCAAATTGCCGGAACACCTTTAAAAAAACCTTTTCTGTTCCCGTCATGATGTGCAGACATTGCATGAAGTGTATGTGAGCTGCCAGCTGAAAATTAGTCCTCATCACACAGCATGCATCGTCGTGAAGATAAAAGAGTAGTCTCATGAATGATATGTCCTCGTAGGAGCAGAGGTTAAGCATTTTATGTGTTTTTCCTGTTCTTCTGAGGATCACTTGTTCTCCTTGCGCCCTTCCTGCAGCTCTAGAAGTCGTAGGGCGAAACAAAGAGGATCACCTTAGTGATGTAGCGGGCGAGCACGGTCCTCCTTTCTAGCTCAATCATCTCCACCTCAGCCTCCAACATGGCGGGGCCCTGCACCGGGCTCACCAGTACCAGTTGGCCTGTCTTCCTGTCGGACCGCTGCACGGTGAAGTGACGCTGGTCCCGCCCCCCACGCAGGCTGAAACGCAGGGAGTCACCCAGGACACGCGTCGCCGACACCCGGAACAGCACTCGGGGGGCCGGCAGGTTGGACATCAGGGACAGGTAGTGGAAGCTAACTGAGTTGGGAGCCTGGGCACACGCCTTGTTTTCCACCTGGCAGGGATTCCGCTCACATCGCCTGTGTGTGGAAGCACGAAGATGTGATTGGACAGGTTGGCTGTGGTAATGTGGTCTATAGGTGTGCACTACTGTGGTTAAATATGACTGACACTTAGTGCATGGGTCTGCAACCTTCACAATCAAAAGAACCAGAAAGGGCCATTTTTGCCCCTCTACCATTACAAGGAATGCTACTGTAGAGGGGCGGAACAGCTGCATGTGGCTGCAAAGCCGCGGGTTGCTGACCCCTGCAGTAGTGTCAGGGTTCAAAATAAAATATGTCACATAATTTAGTATTACGGTGATGTGCTGGACAGCCCAAATTTTTGTTAGTGTGAGTGTGTGGGTGCCCAGTGTGTCTCTGAACAGGAACCGCAGCTTGGTATTAGTTTAGTACTAAAAACTAAATGGAGCAAAAAGGAGTGTTAACATGTTCTGTCTAAATTACAATCAAAAAATGAAACGGGACAGTGCTCCAGTGACCATGAGTTTTAATCAGAGGTAACAAGCACAAACATTTGAGGGCAGAGCCCTTCCTCAGTGTGCAACACATAGCAGTGCATTCAGGCTGCACGCTGAGCAAGGTCTGCGCCACAAAACACTTGTGCTTGTTACCTCTGATTAAAACTCATAGTTACCAGAGTGCTGTCCTCTTTCATTTACTATTTGAATTGTGTGGATTCAGCAACCGTGCCTATTTCACTTTTCGACTGAGCGCGTTTTCTTATATTTTGCATACTGTCTGAATTATAAAACATGCATCTGTTGTATCAGGTCTGGCAGAACGGACGCACGTAAGAGTACACCAGAAAGCCATTTCGGGCCTGTGCACTTACGTAGCCGAGATCTTGGCGTAGGTGGCGTTCCGGATACGAGGGCAGTCGATGTGCACACATTGGAATCCCCCATGTGTGTTGACACACGTCTGGTCTCGACTGCAGTTGTGTTGCCTGTTGGCACACTCGTCTACGTCTGCGCAACAAAACACTCATAAAATACTGTAAACAAGAGGGTGTCTTTTAAGTTATCATGCTTATTTGGGTATTTGATGTCTTAATGGCAGTAACAATGTATTCAGTGCAGCCTGGGATAAATCTAAAGCATTTACAGACATTACAGTATTAGGAAGCTTATCCCAAACCTCCATTAGCCGTGTTTAAATCATTATAATTCCTAACTTTGTGTTTTCAAAATGGTGCTAATACAGTTTTCAGGATGAATTAACTTCTTTGTTCCCATGAAGCCTTTCTATACTTCCTATTTGCCCTAATTTTGTTTAACTTGATTCTTGGTTTAGAGTACAACACCTTAAGGTGCTTTTCATATCATCCAGTTTTTGGGTAATCCAGTAATGTGCCAGGGACTGCTATAATGAACTGAGAAATGGATTTTGGAGCTTCCCGTCTGACAGGATTTGCAGCGACTGGCTGTGTGGAGCTGACCTTTGCAGCTGCGGCTGTCGGGGACGACATCATAGCCAGCCGGGCAGGTACAGCGGTAGCTGCCTGGAGTGTTGATGCAGGTGTGCAGACAAAGCCGTCCTGCTTGACCCGAATGGAAGAGCTCGCACTCATCGATGTCTGAAACGCGTGCATGCAAACACACACAGACACACACACAAACATGTTCAAACTCATACTGTATGATTCTGAATACACCGTTATTTCACCTGGATGTTTTCACATTCGAGGGTTTGAGAGCTGGGTACAGAGTCTAATCAGTGTTGAATGTTTGGCACCCTAATCAGAATTCCCCGTGTAGTACTTACAAGTCATATTTGCTTTTCTCTTGTGCTGGTCAGATGACTGTTCCCCTGCTAGTGAATCTCCTGCTGTCATTAGGCAGTACAATATGTTTGCTCCAGTTCCCTCGAGCGCTTTGTTTGGTATACTCATTTGAATTATTTAAAATTTAACTCAAGTCCAATTTGTATAGGCAAGCCTTTTCTTAGTAAAGCTATTTGGTGGCTCGAGTTTCTTACTGAATTTCCTGTGGTATTACTTATTTTCTTATTGCATTAGTACTACTGTATTACTGCGCCTTGTTTGTAATTTTATTTAATTGTATTTTTGAACAGCATTTTGTGGCCTTTGTCTATGAAAGGTGTTTTATAAATAAATTGTACTTACTTGCTTTTACTGTGTACTGTACTATCGACCCTGCTCATTATTGCTGCTCCAGTGGATGAGCGTAACCATGGTAACTCACCAGTGCAGAAGCTGTTATCCCGGCCGGAGATGGTAAAGCCCGCCTCACATGTACAGTGGGTGGAGTCCTGGAGCTGCGTGCAGCGAGATGGCTTGATGAAGGCGGAGGAAGGTGGAGGTTCAGGTGAGGAAGATGAAGGGGTGATGGAGCCCGAGGTATTTGTTACTGTATTGAGAACTAGGTTGAGGAAGCAATGCATATAAAAACCAAGCCATCCATCCATCCATCCATCCATTCATCTGTCCATCATCTGGAGCCCATGCCAGGCAGAATAGGGTGCATGCTAAGGGACACCCTGGATAGGGTGCCAACTCATCACATTATATAAGAAACAGCTTTTATTATTTGTGTTTCTGAATGAAATTTTGAAATGACTTTTCAGCCTTTTTAAGGGATTTGTTTAAAAAAATTAGTCTTTATTTGATCATGTCCAGTGCACAGAATATAAAAAGTAAGATGTAGAACAGCATAACATTTCCTTGTGGAGTAACTCTAATCCCTGACATTTTTCTTGGCTTTCCTTTGGTGTCAGTGTTGTTTCATGATCATCTGCCAGGTTATGTTTGATTATATATTTCGACCCGTTTTAAATTGAATGCCTGAGCTTATTTGCTTAAGCGCTGTATGAGTTGTAAGGCCACGCACTGTAGGAGGCACACTGTGTCGACATGCGTTACACATACTGGAGTACGTCGATGTCTGGCAGGTGCTGCCTGTCCAACCTCTGGCGCACACACACACAAACCGGTTCACGTCATCCACACACGTTCCTCCGTTCTGGCACGGAGTCGATGAGCATTCATTTATGTCTTAAAAAGAAGAAACTCCCATGTGAAAACTTAAACAAGACACACTTTGATTAACTCTAGCAGTTATGCAACATCTTGTTGAAGTGCTTGACTGTGCTAGCTTCTCTATCCTGGGGGACTGGGTTCCCAATATCTAGCCTGAAAGTTTATGAAATGTAATGGAAATCCTGACAAGATGTAGAGGGGGTTAGTGGGCCATGAAAATGTTGGCATCTCCAAGCTCATTACTCCCCTTGGACAGGCAAAGAAAATGAGTGGAAATTTAATCATAAAGTCATTTAAAATACAAATGTCCTGTCTTGCAGAAAATATAAGCCTAATGTGTAGTATGCAAGGTCCCGACTGAGGGAGCCCAGAGGAGACGATTGGGAAGGTGTGACAGAGAAGGCAAAGAAGGGTCACAGATGGCAACGCAGGAGAATAAGCTAAGGAGTGTGGGAGAGGGTGCCAGTTCCACAGCTCACTTCTGCAGAAAGGCTGCTGGCCGCTCCAGCTCAGGGCCTCCTGGCACAGCCGGCTCTCGGACCCCACCAGCTCGTACCCAGAATTGCACAGGAAGTGTACCTCGTGCCCTACTGCCTGGACCCGGCCCAGCTTCCTGCCATTTTCTGGGCTCTCCAGTTTGGGACAAGTACCTGTGGAGAAGTGTAAAGAACAGCAGGCTTCATAACCATTTGACAATGTAACATTTTTTCGCTTGCCCCCTTGGCCATGTGGACTTATGATTAATGCCGTAGGACCTGGGCAGGGTTACTGCTGCTTAAATGGGGACAATTACCAGGAAGGGGCTAGCTTTGCACCCTGATAATATTTCTGAAACTTTCTTAGTCCTTAATATACTTCCTAGTCCTCAGTCAAAGCCTAGATAATACCTGAATCTGCACTCTGTTGGAGGTGCCCACCATTGCTAGGCTGGCCAGTTGACCTTAGGACGTTATTCTGCAGAACTTCCAGCTTCTTCCTCAAGCTTCGCAGGCTCTGCAGATAGGAGCTTTCATGGGCTGACAGCAGCTTTTGCACTTGACGTAGAGAGTTCTGCAGCTCTTGCTTACTGGGACAGTCCTGTGAGACACAAGAAACGTTAACAGGGTAGGAATGAGTGTCACATGCTGGACACCTACTGTTCACCTACTGTTCACATGCTGGACACCTACTCTGTGGTACATGGTCTCTAAACATGTAAAGCAATGTTATATTCTTTATAGCATGTAAATTTTTAACTTCTCCTACTTATACACCATGCACAGATATCTGAGGATCAATGCTGATGTATGTTTTTCAATGGAATAAGCTTTCTCCAACTTATTTGATGATCATTCAATACCAGTGCATTCAGTATATCAAAGTATGCTTAGGTTGACCAAGGGTAGGGAAACCATTTGACATTTACAAGATGATTTACACATTCATTTTATGCTTCAGGTATTGTGATATTTTGGATCCTTTGAAAGCATATTTGAGATGGTTGTTGTTGAAAGCCAGTGAGTTGGTATCCATGACACAGGAGAGACTAAATTGATTTTCGTATAAGACAGCTCATCATTCATAAAATGGAACACATAACTGTAGTTGTTGTGTTGATCTGCCTCATTGCCAGTCTTTACCAGTGTTGATCATATAAGCACAATGTATTTTCTTATCTTGCTCTTTGCTTGCTGTCTAAAGAAAGTCAAATTTGTATTACATGAATTTCCAAGGAAAACTTAAATCTCTTCTGTAGTATCACAGTGTTCTTCACCAACACCATAATTTAAAGGCTACAGTTCTCTTCCTGTCATATACTGTATGTCCAAACTCCAACATTTACATTCATAAACTCTTGTTGAAAACACCATGTATAGAATAGTTTGCATGCTTGATTTTTCTAAATCCTTTATAGCCATTCTATTAAAATGGATTTATTGTTAAACGTCTTCACTGCCTGTCCTTTTGTTATTGATTTTTGAACCAAACACGCTAAAGTTGACCCACTCTTTCTGTTTCTCTCAAAGTCTTTGTTTTTTCCACTTTAAGGTGCAAACCTGTTGGCAGGCTGTATTCATTGATTTTGATAACCAGATGTTTCAAATCTTCAAGTTTAACCAGTTACCAGCACAATGGTTTACTCATACAGTAATGGAAAAAAGTATTGTTTCCCTTACACCCTTATTGGTTAAAAATTCTTCTGTATTTCCTTGTTTTATTCTGACTGTTGCTTCTTGATTGAGAAAGGTTGTGCATAAAAACTATCAGGTGTTCTGCTACACACATGGCCAGAGTTTTTCCTCAGTTGCAGATGAATGCCTTGCTGCAGTCAATGAAACATGTACGGTACATATATTTAGATATTCTTTTGAGTTTTACTTGGGGATCCATCTCACATCCACAATCATGTCTTTGTTCCAGGCCTTTTTCTTGCAAATTGTTCTGTGCTGTGGGCACTTTGTATTCCAGGTATGGTTGTAGTTTCCACTGATTGGTCTTGAGTAGGAGAAATTGCGTGATAATTTCCCCTGTCAGTTGGATCACATTTCTTCAAAATTGATACAAACAGACCTTTTCCAGTGAGTTGGCCATGATATTGTCTTCCAAATTTCCTGGCAAAGCATTGTAAGTATTGTAACAGCTGCTTTGGGCTGATGTAATACTTAAATGGGAACGCCATCAATACACAGCACTTTATTCGTTGATTAGGCTTTCTGTGTTGCTTATATTCCTTTATTTTTTAACAACAATAGTTTCTGATCATCCATCATAGGCTGAAATGGCTCTTACTCTTTGTAGTATAATGGCTCAGAGTAGTATTGACACATTTCTGAGTCTTGATAGGGCCTAAATCAGTTTTAGGCAAATGTTCCAACTCTGCATCAGGACACACATTGATGTGTTCCTCTTTATGTAGTATTGCAGCATGTTGGAAATTTTGGCTTTGACCATGGTTTCTTCTCTTTAGCCTTCACTTGAACCTCTCTGCATTTATGAACAGTTTTCAGAGTCTCATCAGTCATATATTTTGGCTGTTTTTGCTTTTTAGCTTCTTGCAGGAACTTTGACTTTGAGCACAACTTTTTGATGTCTTCCCATAAAAGTTTTGGTGCTCTGCCAATTGTACCCAATGTGGCAAATCGATTTTGCAAGCAGCTGTTAAACTCACGGTATATTTTCAAGGCCTCACATTGCTAAACATCTGACTGGACTACATCTTTGCAGCTTTATCTTAAATTTGCATAAAAGTAGTTGGCAATTTGTTTTATAGTGAGCTCCAAGCATGGTCCTGGTTGAGGTCATTATGCTTTTCTGTCATTTATCTCTACAGGGGTTAGGGTCACTTAGGGTCAGCTGCACTCCACATAAAGCACAATAATTTTTCGAGAAGGTTCTGTAGGTAGCAGCTAAAAAGCATGGACCTTTGATACCAGTTGCAACCAACGTATCCATGGAAAAAAGTCCAAAACGATAGACTAAAAAAATCCTAATTGCTGTAAACAGAAAAGACTGCTGCCCTCTATAGGATACATAAAAAAACTACTGTCTGATCCATTATAGCTCACTACAAATTAGGACTGCATGATAATAGTTAATTTAATGATCACAATAGTTTTCCGCAATATTGAAATCACGAATCTATGGAGCCTCTTTGGTTTCACGGTACAAAAATATGTCACTCCCTCGAATCAATAATAATAATAATAAATAATTTTTTTATAAGTTTACATTAAATGCATGTGTTGTGGTACACGTAGTAAATACACATTAGAAACGGCAGCCGTCATGTTTAATTTACATCATACAGCAAGATGGGTGAGAGCAAACATTTCATCTATGTCATTTCACCTATTTCAGCTCAATAGGTTTGCTATCCTGTATTCCTGAAACCTTAATTGATACCAGTATTCACAGACCGAATTTATGAACCAATTTTAGGTCATTTTTATTTATTACCATGTTGGTTTCATCCAGACATTTTAACAACAGCTGTACTTTAGTTTATATCTAAGTTATTAACAGTAGTCTTACAAAATGTGGTATAATTTATTATTTATTAGAAGTAGTTATCATAAAAGCTTGTGTTTCAACAAAACAACTTCTAAAAGGTGTCCAAGAGACAAGATAGTCCCAAGCACAATTTTAAAGTTTTAAGCAAGACCTTTAAATGTCTGTTACCAAGAAACATTATAACAGCACTTTTTTTGCACCTGGCCACAACATTTTGTACAATAGCACATCTGGTGCTCATTTATGAGAACACCATAACATCAATGGTTAGTATTGATCTCATAGAAAGAACTGTACTAGGTGGTTTCCGACTTTGTTCTGAGCTTTCTTGCATTGCGTTTGAGATCAAAGCAGTGGACCATGTACAGAAAATGCTGTACCAGAAGGTCTGCAACATAGTCGGCATGTGCATACTAAATGGGCAAGATGGTTGCAATTCACCTGTAGATTTTTGTGCAACGTACTAGGTGAGGCGTGTGTGTAAAATATCCTCTTGTGCTGCTTGAGGAAGATGTTTCAAATGAACAAATGTCTGGTTTTCACATCATTCCTGTCCTTAATGTGTTTTGTAAACCTAATTTCCAACCACGTGGCATCCACCATTGTATTCCAGTTGCCGTAACTGTCATCTTGTTTGCCCTTTTTTTGTCAATTTCAGCTTGTAGTTATTTGTGAAATGAATATCTTTATGCTTTTATTGTATTTAATTTTAGTTCTTGAAGCTTTTTCTTGGTTATATATTATAGCTTACATATAATCAGTATTATTCAGCACCATTTTTTGTCTTTTTCGGACTTGTTGGATTCAGATAGTCTTTTGCCAGTCCGTTTCAGTTCACTGACTCCCAAAAGATTGAATTTGGCGTGTCTATGTTTTTTTTTTTACCACAACTAGCTTTTCTTGCTTCACCCACCATATATTCCATGTCTCCATATGTAATATGTCTATTCTACTTTTTACCTTTATTTTATACCCAGCCACATTACCATGCTGTTAGGTCAGCTGGTAATGTAAGAGTAGCCATAGATGGACACCCAGAGTCCAGTGAAAGGTAATATTATGCTGGAGAGCACAAACAGACTTCAAATGCTGATGCCCATAACCCATGGTGCAACAGCGACAAGTCTCTCCCTATGTAGGTGTAGCTACACCTGCACTAGATCTAACACTAGTAAATAAATCTAAGATCAGACAACATGCTTACCTCTGCACTGCCCCCACCTTAATCTCAGGGTATTTTCCATCTTTTCTGAGATATGAGAATAATGATTGGTTAATGTGATTCTCTCCACTGGGCAGGGAGAAGATGGTAGTTTTCTATTAAGGGTTTCATAGGTGGAGGTGGTGAAAGCTAGTCACACAGCATTGCGGTTTTACACACCTCACTTGAAAATACCTTAAAATAAAGCGCGCTTTCATACTGAGAACCCACTCTGAACAGCAGAGGTTTTAGGGTTTGCATAGTGCTGCTGAGCAGGGGTTCTTATAAATGGACCATTGAGGGTCTGTGTGTGGGTCCTGCAGAGAGGCCTCTGTTTGCAGAGTGTCAGCACTGTGTGCCCTCCATGAGGACGAATGCTTCCGCCTCTGCTCCGTTCACACTAGGCCATTCTGTGAGCTGCAAAGCCCATGATGGCTTTGGGGTAAACACCGCCACGTGGTTTTCTCAGTGTCTGTAGGACTGCAAGCCTGCCCTGTACTACACTGGTCACATTTGTCATAGACAAGAAAGTAAATGTTACTGAAGTTACGCTCTATTCCCCAACCCCAGCTTAACAAATATCAGAAAACCAGTCACTATTGTTTACTTGGTGTAGCTTGTATCAGTGTAGTTACCTGGTAGGTCACTGTTGCCTGGTAAGCTACTGAACGAGGCTGTTGCTTAGATCTCGGTCAGTAATAAGTGTGTATTCTGTTTAATGTCTTTGGTTTTATCACAGGTCTTATGCATTCATGAGGCATGGCTGGTGACCAGGTCAGGTATCTTAAAATAAACAGCAGAGATAGCAGTGCAAAGGTGTGAAGAATATGCTTGCATTTGTGTCATACTAGAGCTCAGAACTAATCCACTGAAAGTCACCCAAGTGGAAAACTCCAATTCGTCAACCTGAAAACAAGAGCAAAATTGTACCAAATATCAGCTCTTAACCAATTTAATTCCACGCTTGTTTCGTTCTGGACTTTCTGAGAAAAAATACTTGCTTCCATTTTCTAGGTACAATATTTAATTCATGGAGCTTTGCAGGGCACAAGCTGGCGCTGAACTTTCAAACAGCCGTGTGCCAATTTCTTGCCCTAATGTTCTTCTTCTTGTAAATGGACAAATGCTGCCTAGACTAACCATGTGAGAAACAATGACTAAAGCTAAGCTAATTCCCCCAAAATTCCATAATGTGACACACTAAACCTCATGTTCACTACACTAGGAATTTGCATCAAAATGATGTAGCTTCAAATTAATTAAATTAACATTTTCTTTTCTTTGATAGATGTCAGTTTCAGTTAGACCAGCATTTTATAGATTAATCTTTAATTTTTCATGGCACTAACACTGGGGGAACAGAAGAGATTGGTGATCGTCTCTTAAATGTAAATGTTTTATGTAAATGTTAATCAATTTACAGAAGATGCTGACACTGATCGTATTAAAATGCATGGCATTACACAATTTTCTCCTTATGACAAAAAACAAAATGCCAATCCTCTATGCAAGATGCATATAAGTCAATATTATATAAGTCAAGTGCAACACAAAGGCAGTCAGCAGGAAGAGCCAGAGCTGATTCTAGTTCCTGAGGAAGCTATCAGTCTGTTGTGGCCAGTACAGCCACTGACACCAGCAAACTGAACAAACTGATGTGGAAAACTGGCTCTGTACTGGGGACTTCTCTGGAGCCTCCCCAGCAAACACAAAATGTTCAAATAACGTTAGCTAAACGTTCCTAACGTTCCCAAAACGTTTAGGTAACGTTATTTGAACGTTTTGTGTTTGCTGGGTCTGTAGCTGGTTGTGGAGAGGAGGATGCTTCACAAACTGTTGAACACATTTGAGAACACCTCACACCCCCTCCATGACCTGCTGGTCCGACAGCAGAGCCCTTTTAGTCAGAGACTACATCAGCTCCGCTGTGACAAAAGACATTACAGGATGTCTTTCCTGCCAAAAGCAATCTCACTGTACAATGACTCTGTGTCTCTGAGTTGGGAGAGGGACCTCCTACTCTGACAGAATATATACATACAGTATATGTGCTAACCATGTTCAATGCACACTTATTTGGTTAACATTCAAGATATCTGACAGATTTGCATTATTGTACAGTGTATGTTGTAGCGTACTGCATATTCTACAATTACATAATATTACATTATCTTGAGGCTACTGAATATTTTCTTTTGTTTTGCTTATTGTATTTCATTTCGAATTTCTTATATATTTCTAGAAGCTTTCTTATTTGTTCCTATAATTCATTAACCCATCTGTATATCTATCTGTCCATACGTGTTTGTGCAAAGAGCTATAACACCTTTTAGAGGTTGGAATTTCCACAGTTGTGTTTTAAATGCCGTTGTAACCTTGTAATGATTGGAGACCAAACACATCAGTTAGTGAAGGGCACATTTGATGCTTGTTTTAATAGGCATGTTAACATTACTTAAAACACAGGCGGTTGTTTACGTAGACTAGCAAGTACTCATCACTTGTCTGTGACATTAAGATGAAAAAACCCATTTTGTACTGAAAATTGTGTAATTAATGAGCGAGCACAACTCAGTCATTTTCACCCTTTTAGCATCTTTTGTTCTGCAAATTCTTGAGTATAGCCAGACTATCAAGAAAGAAAAAGGTTACATTAAGGTTAATATTACTATAGTATATTAACTGAATATTGAAAGTGTTGTACATTAGAGCATCCCATGAATTTGTTGCTACAAACTTTTATTGTACAATAATGTATATGTTAATAATTACATAATGACTGTCAGTGGACTTAATTTGATTATGATGTTAAGTGGGGAAAAAAGGGTAGGATGTTGTTTTCTCAGTCTTTTGCTAGGTGATATGTGAAAGAGTTGTGTCGAGTGGCTGTTAATTCCCTTTAATACAAAATGTTCACATTACTCACCTGCTCATAAGAGCTGTGGATCTGACAAAGCGTTAGGATCCCCATAATGATACGTGTGCAGATCATCCTTCTTTTTGCTTAAAAATGTCCTGCAGTTATCTGTACAGCTGGTACTCCCTGTTAAGTTATGTATTCAAGAGCTGGGTGTTCCACAAACTTCTGCATTTATGTACACTTAAAATAGTCTGCTTAATTTGCAAATGAATAAAAGGAATGCTAATGAAAACTGTTTGATTTCCCATAAAGAGCCAAACATCAGTTCGGACGGAGAAAAATTCTGCAGGTCTTGCAGGAGAGGGTAGGCAGCTCATAGCTATTTCTCTCTCTCTCTCTTTTGGGAGCCCATGCCAAATCACTCCCCCCAAGAAAGTCACCCTGGTGAGATGTTTTAAAGAAGGGAAAACAAAGTCTACAATTGGCTGGGAAGGGTGCAATATAGATATGGAGTTCTGTGTGCTGAATACTGGGCTTAGTGAATTGAACAGGGAAATAGAAACCTGAATGATGTGAGATGCATGTGCACTCTCAGAGATATAGGTGATTATTAAAAAATTTAATCTAACAATATTTGAAATGATATTTATTTTATGTGCAGCGTCATGTCCAGTGTTGTATGACGAATTATTGTCAGCCAAGGGTAAAAGTTTCGATCATAACGCTCTCCATAAAACATCTGCCAATATTATTAAAGCCTGTAGCTCTGTTAATGAGTTTTAATATGCATTGTCAAGCCCCAGACGTAACACTAAGGAAAATCGATTTGCTCCTCTAACCGCTGTCAAGTGCATTGTTTGGCAGCTGGCTGAAGCAGTACTGTGATCTCCATTTAAAATATAGTAGCAGAAACAATGATGTCATTATACCATATCATGTCTGCTCAGAGCAATGTCTTTAAAATGTGGAGCTTTCAAAATAAGCTTTCCTTTTATCTCCCATGTATTTGACATTGTATTCAACATGTTTATTCAATATGAGTGACGCTTCATTAATTTTTTTTTCTTTTCAAACTTGCACAATGGCACAAGTCACCTCAGTTCCAACAAAAATTCTTTGTTAAGGTGGTTTACTTGGATACAGAGGTGAGGCCTTTTGATATAGGGTTTCTTGAACAAGTTTCAGCTTCATGGTCTTACAGGGCTGTGAACCTAGTCGAGATGTTCATAGTTTCCAGAGCAAGGGATGGAAATGTGGAATCATGTTCTCACTGGTAACGTGCTGTTTCCCCCCTGTTGGGATGACGATATAAGCTATAGTCAAATTTCAAAGCTTTGTGTGTAAAAATGTTGCTTTATGACATTCGGCTTAATCTGTCTGTGCTTGTTAACATGGTTGTAATGTAATTTGGATTTTTAAAATGGGTACTTTTAAGAAAACACCACACAGTGCAGACGGTGTGACATTAACATTATATATATATATATATATATATTTTTTTTTTTTAGATTCGAAATAAGAGAGCAGCCTTTGGCTCACAGATGGAGGCATTTGGACAAGCTGCATAATTCCACCATGAAGTTCCACCCTGTGCTGTTTTGTTTTGCTTTTCTTTGTTGTTCGTATCCCTGCTCACCACACAGCGGCCATAATGACACCCAGCTCTAGCCGAAGACTTTCTTCAAACGTTCTTTTTCCTGACCGCCCCCCCTCCCTCCCTCCCACTTCTCCACTTTTTCTCACAGGCTACAAAAAGTCCCTACCTGTGAGGAAGGGCTTTCGGTTTGGCCTGTAAGCCTGAGAGGCTCTTGTGTCAGCAAACACTGTCATGCCATACACATTTCCAGCAGCGGCCTTCTGTGTGGGAGGCCTCTGATGACACTGACAACACAGGCTGCCTTATCGGCACAGCTTTGGAGCTAATCCTCTCAGCCATACACGTGTTTGGAAGAAGAGCATCCTTTGAAGTCCTCAGTGAGCAAAGTCATAGCCTTGGTCTCAGCTCAAACAAATGGCCATGATGCCTGAATCATTGTGTCTTGCAGCCATCACGTTTACAGTTGATCACATTCGACTTTAAATATGTCGTCTCTGTGCTGTATTCTGCTGAATATATGTCAAGAAGGATTTGTAAATTATTGCATTTTGTTTTTATTTACATTTTACAAAGCATCCCAGCTGTTTGGAATATGGGTTGTACTTTGACATTTTTTTTGTGTGTGTGAATTTAGTCAGGGTTAGTTGGTATTAAAAAACATTAGCAATATGGGTGATGCATTAGTGGTGTGTAAATGTGTTGGGAGATAATTGCTGTGAAGCATGTATAGCAAACAAACACATACAATTAAACAAGAGTGTGTTGATTTATATTTTATTAAGAGCATGCATATTTATGAATTTGTCATTATTTTCTATATGACTAATGGTACAAATATAACAAATATTAATGCAGCATGACAACTATATGGGAATATTACACAAGAAAGCTGAAAGTGAATTTGCATTGTTGCAGTATTATCTAAAAACTGGAATATCACCATAACTGATAAAACAGTATGAGATAGAGAGTATTAGTTCTGTGCTCAAGAGTGCAATATAATGAGCAGTCTGAAGACTTTTGAAATTCATGCCATGTTCAAGTGGGATATTAAAGTACTTACTGATACATTTAAATGGATTTAGGATTCTGCAGCCATGTGATTATCTGCATATATTTGTGTCGAAATCCATGAACAGAGTGCAGTTTTGTGGGGATAATACTTTAACAAAGTATTCAAAGCATTATTTCATAAAGAGATATAATTTCATAATTCAATAACAAAATGAACATTCACCTTAAAATTATTGAAAATTACCCTCTGTTACTTTGCCAAAAGACAGAAGGGGCAGCCACAGCATTTATGGAAACACATTCCTGAAAAATTTGTCTTCAGTCATCATACATCACAGTCGTCATACATCTCAGTCATCATACATCACAGGCAATTTCCCCTGTGAAAATAAGCATGGACACCTTTTTGGGCGGCTGGTGAAATGAGAAGTTGTATGTGTGCATGAATGTGATCTGTACTGTCTGTTTTCACCTGATAAAGTCTGTATAATGTGCTACAGGTTGCTGACACACTGAATGACTTAGTCTGAGAAGCAGTTATGTTTACCATATTAACATTATGAATGGCTGTAGGCCAAGTGACATGTGCATGCTTGTGTACATGTGAATGTCTGTATCTACCTTAGCTGGAGCCAGTTCGTTTCATATTTTCTCTTTTCTGTGCCCCACAATGTTTTATTCAACTTAAAAAAAAATTGTGCTCTTCTACATTGTTTTTTTTTGTAAAAACATTTATTTCTTTATTTTATCATTATGGGAGCTGCTGAAATGTGTGCGTCCACAGCAGGTATAATTGGCTCTGATAAGAGTTAATGATTTTGGCTTCTGTGTTTGTAACACCCTGAATATTACATTTAATTTAAAAGGATTTTTTTGTCAGTGTACTTTGAGTAAAAAATATTTAGTTTAGTTAGTACTACTTTAGAGTGTAGTGTGCTGTCTGTGTCACACTTCTAAAACCATAATACTGTTCCACATTTGCACCCAAGACAAGTTTCAATTTCAAATTCAATTTATTTTGATATAGCACCTTTCACAATAAGTCGTCTCATGGAGAAAAATAAGAGATAATACAGAATTAATAGCAGGTGGATGATTGGGGTTAAAGATAAAGACAAAGCCAGGCAACAACATAGGAGAAGAACCAAAAATTCCACAGTGTGGAGAAAAAAACCTCTGTGGGCCCAAGGTTGACTGGCTGCCCAGCCCCCCCAGGGCATGCTAACATTACTGAATACACAGTTTATAATGTAGAGTATGAATATAAATAGCACTATGGAGTCCTTCTGTGCTCCAAGTGTGGGAGTAGCTCTCTTCAGACTCAAGGCATTCCTTGGGCGAAGGCCCCATCTGGAGAGGGGGGGGGGGTACTCTGGGTGTCAGTCTCGCTCGCATGGTGCCCAGTTGGGCCCCGGGTACACATATGGGTACAGAAGGATTGCAGAG
>JABJVR010014800.1:0-42301 GCA_025773905.1 Chitala chitala | reverse complement strand
TGTGCCACTGCAGGTGTTCACCATTGACCAGTGTGCCACTGCGGGTGTTCACCATTGGACAGTGTGCCACTGCAGGTTTTCACCATTGGACAGTGTACTCCTGTGGGTGTTCACCATTGGACAGTGTGCTCCTGTGAATGTTCACCATTTACCAGTGTGCCACTGCAGGTGTTCACCATTGACCAGTGTGCCACTGCGGGTGTTCACCATTGGACAGTGTGCCACTGCAGGTGTTCACCATTGGACAGTGTGCTCCTGTGGGTGTTCACCATTGGACAGTGTGCTCCTGTGGGTGTTCACCATTGGACAGTGTGCCACTGCAGGTGTTCACCATTGGACAGTGTGCTCCAGTGGGTGTTCACCATTGGACAGTGTGCTCCTGTGGGTGTTCACCATTGGACATCGTGGGTGGGAGATAAGGTAGAGAGTTCATCTTCCTGACAGCCTGGTGGATGAAGCTCTTCATAAGTCTGGAGGAGCGGGCATGGATGAAACAGCAACAATCTTTTCATTTGTGTTAACGATGCGATTGTAGTGATACTGCTGGTTAAGATGCTCTCAATGGTGTCAAAATGAGCACATGAGATGTGGGGGGGCCTCTCGTGCACTTCAGTTTGCAGAGGAAGTAGAAGCTTTCTTGACCAGTGATGTGGAGTTGGTCTTCACTAATATGCACCCTTAGAAATTTTTTGGTGTTAACTCTCTTTACAGTGGAACATTTCATGGTCATTGGGGGTTGGTGTTTTTTTTTTTGAAGTGGCAGGTTATCATGTTTGTTTATCTTTGTTTGGCCTTCCTAATGCCAAGGGACAGATTAGCTCTTGCTGTTCTCAGGCTAGTAGCACCCTTGGCTCTGAAGGCAACCTTCCTGATCCTCAGTAGCCTGTAGACCTCCCCCATCAGCCACGGCATTTAGTTACTTTATTTTTGCCTGTGTATAGTCACTTCAAAAAACTCTTTGCTCTGCTCCGGAACCTTGCATTTCTGTTCTTTGTGATTTGGCTGAGCCAAATCATTACACCGGGCAGAGCTCAGCATGCATATGTGGTTCATTTTATTGTCCAGGGATCATACATTAGCCAGAAGAATCGTTGGAATAGCTGGCCGATTTGGGTTATCCAACAATCTACCCCAGATGCCTCCGTGTTTGCTTCTCTTCTCCTCTCTGCCGCACTGCTTGTGGTGTCTCTCCCAGCCAGGAGACAGCAGTTGAGCCTGGTGTTGTACCAGGCTGGCGAAGTAATCCTAGCTTCTGGAGTATCTCCGCTTGTTTATTGTAAAAGTCAAAGTTGTAATGTGCGATTTTGCTGATGAACAACAAAAACGGACAACTGTACTTGTGTTCGGGTGAAGAAAAACACAACTTACAAATTTTTACATAAACCAACAGAAACAGATGAACAGACCTTATTGTCAGGACAGAGAGGGGCTGCTGTGTCTGCATGTGTTGGCATTCTGGCCTTTGTCTCCTTGAATACTTACTGTGGACATTATTGTATAACAGTAAAACATCAGAGTATTGATGTATGCCTATCTGTTACTTGATGCATGCCTACTGATGTATTCTATTCAGGATTGTGTACTATATGATGTGGTCATCTTCATTTTCTTTTTTTTTTCTTTCCGGGGGGTGGGGTACATGGTGAAAATATGAATAAAAAATTATTTGCAATTCTATGCAATTTCTGTGATACCTCTAGTCAATTTACTGTGAACAAGGATTACAAACCTATTTTGAAAACCACGTTTCTAATTTATCAGTTCAGTGTGGACATGCTTGGTTTGCTGAGCAAATCCATGTGGCAAGTCAGAGTGCTATTTTGATGAGAGTGTTAAACTTTGCAGAGATTGTTCATGGTTTTGAGGCGAGTGTTTTATTTTGCTCACAATACAGGATGATCGCTAAATGTGTGTACAGTTTATAAAAATAGGCTAAAGCATTTTTAGTGTAGAGGTGTTGTTTCTAGAAATGTGTCTAAGCATTGAGAAAAACTAAATTCATGCAATATATGGAAAACACATTTCAAAGTGTAACAAAATGACAAGAAAGAGAAATTCATACATTTTATATTAACGACCAGGAAAAAAATAAAAACAAAACATTACTGCTAATTTGACTAGAAATCTGCAGTCAGATTGGAGCTCTAGGGTGTATATTTTAGGCCTTGTATGGCACAGGCAGTGATGAGCCCAGAGTCAACAATAACAGAACTGATAAGTGAAGGAAACAGGGGAGATGAACTGTAAAAAAATATGTTTGTTTTGCAAATGGCTCACCTTTCACATGATGTTTCCACAATGACAAGCAGGTGAAATACTTGTTGGTTAAAGGTTTCTGTATTATTTGCACATTTCAGCATCTCTTACATGCTTTGTGTTGCTGCACTTTGTAGAAGAAAAAAAAGCTTACATTCTGTAAGAAGACCCTGCTCCTCTCCTCTTACTGCCCTTTTCATAGATGTGTTTGCTAAACATCTTCTGCATGACTGAGTTTTGTATAATTAAAGTGATATGTTTGTAATTTCACTGTTGATTATCTATTCAAATTAACCACAGGTAAAGGCGAGCATGCAGTTGGAAATGCTGAAAAGAATTATAAATTTGTATATATCAGTAAAAAAAAAAATCTATAAATTATCGCTGCTTGTACAGTAAATATATTACATGTTAAACACATGTGCAAAAGGTCAAAATGATTTAATTCACTTCAAGGTCATTGCTTTCACTTTAGCACTAGTAGGTTTCCTTGAACATGCAGATGCATATAAATTCTGTTATACTTAAAGACATCTTACTGGCAATGCACTGCCAGTAACAGTGTAATAGATTAAACAATCTGATATACATTCCCTGCTGAGAGTCCTTTCCTGATTCCTCTTCTTATCTTCTTAGATTTTCATTATTTAATGCAGTCAATCAGGACTATCCTGAATTAAAGTGACAATACCAGAGAATTAGGTTTCTTCTCCTTCCACCCTCACTCGGGGCTAAAAGCTCCCTTTCTTCTCAGTATTTCAGTGACAGAGCAATCCAACTCCAACAGGGGAGGAAGGTACCATCCTCCACCCCTCCTACATCCAGCATCAGATGGCACAGACCCCCAATAAAAACACTTCTCAAAATAAGAAATTAACACTTTTTACACTTAGACATCATTTATATAGGAGATTGCCCTTGGTGGAGGAACCTGAGCCTGACAAGTGATATTATCGAGTTTCAAAGGTTCTTCAGCACAGAGATAATTAAAGGATAGGTGAGGCAAAGGGGAAGTGGGTGTGTAATGGCATCAAGAGTGGCTCTGTTTCAGCTAGGGGACAGATGGCATGTCTTATCCAGACTGGAGTATTGCTTTATTGTTTCTTTTTCATTACTGTGCCCTCTTGTCAGTGGAACTTGATTACAACATATGCAGAATTAGTGAATGTCTTAGGGCAGGGAAAGAAATTATTGTACTGATACATTTTATCTGGCATGTCGCTGTTGATGGTCAGTTCTAATTTAGATTTAGGCATCATATATATTTATAAAGTGGGGGAAATGAGGAGGGCAGTGTAGTGACCGCTGCATATGGCAGCAGGTTGGCTGCAGTGATGGTGATGTCATCCCCCCCAGGGTCCAAACAAGAGTTTGATTAGTTCCAAGTGGTCTACGTTTAAGTCTTTGGCATAGTGGGCTAATCCTCTTGTCTGGTGTGCTGCACATGCAGTGACAACCCTGGTTTGAAGCTCACCTGTTCCCTTGGTCTGTTACACTGATCCCAGTAGACATCACACAACTAAAGAATGTAAACTGTAAACATTTAATACTTGTTTGAAAATATTCTATGTGCAATCTGTTTGTAAATATTATAGTGTGGAGTTTCTCTATTTACTCTTAAAAAAAATCCCTACTTGCCCCTGCAGGTTGTCTTTTCACCTTCAAGCTCGGGTCCTCTGCCAGAGGCCTGGGAGCTTGAGGGTCCTATGCAGTATCTTAGCTGTTCCTAAGACTGTCCTCTTCTGGACAAAGATCTCAGATGTTGTTCCTGGGATATGATGAAGCCACTCTTCCATTATAGGGGTCAAAGCCCCGAGTGTTCCAATTACCATGGGGATCACTGTTGCCTTCACCTTCCACATCTTTTCTAGCTCTTCTTTCAATGCTTCATATTTCTTCAGTTTTTCATGTGCCTTCTATTTTATGCTACAATCACTTGGGATTGTTACATCTATCACTATGGCCTTGTTCTCCTGTTTGTTCACCACTACCATGTCCAGTTGATTAGCTATTACCGTTTTGTCAGTCTGTATCTGGAAGTCCCACAGGATGTTAGCCTGATCAGTCTCAACCAACTTTGGGGGCATTTCCCATTTTGATCTTGGGACTTCAAGCCTATACACAGCACAGATGCTTTTTTTTTACTATGCTGGCCACTTGGTTATGGTGTTCCATGTACACCCTGCTTGTTAGCATCTTACATCTCACTGTTATGTGCTGGATTATCTCAGGGGCCTCTTTTCACAGCCTGCATCTGGGGTCTTGCCTGGTGTGGTAGACCCCAGCCTCTATTGATCTTGTACTTAGAGGTTGTTCTACTGCTGCAATGATTAGTGCCTCTGTAATGTCTTTTATTCCAGCTTTGTCCAGGAGGATTTTTTGATATCAGCCACCTCTATCTGCCAGTGGTACATACCATGCAGGGGTTTGCCCTTCCATGATGGTTCTTGCTCCTCTTTTTTTTCCCATTTTCTCAGGTCTCTGTGGCCTGAGGGATTCACTAAGCACATTATCACTTGGACCATCTTCCTGATTTACTCATAAATCTTTGTTGTTTCATCTTAGAGAGTGGCTCTGACACTCACTAGTCCTCAGCCTCCTTCCTTCTTCTTAGTGTACAGTCTCAGCATGGTGGATTTGGGGTAGAACCCTCCATGCATTGTAAGGAGCTTCCTAGACTTGATGTCAGTTCTGGCTACCTTCCCTCTTCTGGTTACCATCCTGCCACACTTATCCATACCAAATGGATCTCACAGAGCTCGAAGCACATATCCAACAGCAGGCTGCACAGATTGCAGAACTCACAGCACCACTGTCAGTGACCAGGGAGGCTCTGGCTGCAGCTACCCAACTTTTAACAGCAACCAACTTTCTATACTCCTCTCAAACTCTACACCCCAACTCCATCCAGATACCAAAGTTTTGTGTTTTAACACAAAAGCGTTTGCATTTTAAATAACACACACACCTACATGCTCACACAAAAGCTTGTACCACCATACAAAGTACATGCTTGTGTTGCACTTATATTAGGTCAATCACCAGGTCATGCTGATAATGCGGAGGAAGTACAATGGATTTGGATTTGCTAAAAACTCATGGTATGTAGCTGGTAGAGCATTTACAGATTCAAGGCAAGAACTATATGGTAGAAACACAGCATGGCATAATGCTAGATGTCATACATTGGTTTTTACTTTTGGTGCTCCAGGCAGTTAGTTCCCTCCTTCTCTGACTGATCTGCAGATTGTGTTGTTATAACTAAGGGAAACCCCACACAATGGGTTCTGAAGCTGTCTTCAGGAGGAAAAATTTAAGATGGTCTTGATGCATACAACCAGTCTGAACTGTCAAAAGCAAAGTTTGATGCGTGATGTTTCCAGAACAGTGGGGGGCTCCTTCTACTGAAACAACACATAGAGGAGTATCTCGGATGGGAGAACATACCTGTTCTCAAAAGTCCTGTCCAGGATGTTCCCTGTTACATTGGAATCTATGAAAGCTGTGCAGAGAATAACTTGGCCTTTTAAACTAAAGTCATAGGCACAAGGAGTTGTCTGGTGGTGAATAAAGGAGTGGATTTTACCTGGGGCCATCCCCCTGTGGACATACTTGTTAAAAGTTAAACCTTGACCTTTGCATGCTCCTTTTGGAGCTCCTCAGAGAGATTGGCATGATACAACCTCATTCCAGTTGCTGGCTGTGGTCACTGTTCTGATGACCCCATGTTCCACAACAATTTGAGAACCTTGCCAGAGGGACAACAATTAGGTCTTGACATCTCTTCATGATTTTGGATGGTTGAAAACATTTGTTAGGGCTGAGAAGAACCCAGATAATGACTGCATTAAGGGGCTTCTGCCTGCCCACAGAGACGTTTCCCTCTCCAGGGCAGGACCGGTCAACAGGCAAATCACACACTAAACTTGGTCTTTTTCAATGGACAATAGTGAATGGTTTCAGTCTAAATAGAACAGACTGTTTCATCCCTGGACATGTCTGGACAGTTTTGTAATTTTTACTGCTTTCCAAGGCCATTCTGGAGGAGGAGACAGGCAATTGGATAGCAGAACTCACAATCAATGGGCCCCAGACAAGCAGCAGAAAGTCAGCGGTGCAGAAGAAGATAAAGCCACTTCCTGGATGGAGTTAGGGTACAGAATTTGAGAGGAGTATAGAAAGTTGGTTGTTTTTAAGAGTTGGGTACCTGCAGCCAGACTCATAGTGGTGCTGTGAGTTCTGCAATCTGTGCAGCCTGCAGTCGGATATGAACTTCAAGCTCTGTGGGATCCATTGGATGCAAAGTATTCTGTAATGCAGGACAGAGCAGATCAAGGGTCAGGATCTTCTTTGCAGAGCCTTATGCAAAGAATCAATAACAAAAGATGCTATCCATTAACGTCATCTGGGAAACCAGGCATGAGTTCGAAAGTCAGTAGAGTTAGTCTGTGACAATGACAAGAGCTGGAAACCACAGGATGTAGCTAGGTTCAGGGTAACACAAATAGGGGTTAGGACTATTGCCACCAGGGAGCACACTCAGTAAACATAGCCATGTAATACTTCACATCTAGTGGTTGTTTGCTGTGGTTTTTTATGCTGTGCTTCCTGATCACTCTTGGCTGGCAGGCACTAAAAAGGGGGGTATTATACTAGCAAACAGGTGTATTTTTCCTGGGTAGTTCAGGAAGTATAGCAAAATTGATTAGACTGAAAAAATGTGAATCAGGCATAATAAATGAATAATAAATGTCACACAAAACAAAATGGTGACACTCTATTGCTCGAGTTGTGTATGCGTGTGGTGTGTGTAAATGTGTATGTCAGTGACAAAGAGAGAGAGAGCCCTCTGTTGGACTGCTTGTCTATTTTATAACCTTACATTCAATAAGAAGGTCCAGAGAAATTAATAAACTAACTGACATATTCTAAAAGCAAGCCATTATCTTTTCATTTGCACCATTGTTCATTTTATTTCTCTGTTAAAAAAGAAAACTACAATTTTTATTGACCTTCCTAATGTTAATTCATTCTACAGGGCTACTATGGAACGAATCCACAGAAATTCTGAACGATGACATGAAGAGGATTTGAAATTTTAATGAAAACGGTTCTTAGCATCCCCTATATTTACGTCACCCTTCCCCTCCCTCCTCTCATTCCCTCCTTCTTTTTGTCTTTTCCTCTCCCTCTACTGGTATGTCTGTTTCTTTTCCTGCTCGATGATTTTCTCGTAGCCTTCGCTCTCAGGAAAAATTCCCAGCCTGTCTGCGCCACAGTCCATCAAGCACCAGGAAGGCAACAATGCGGCAGGGCTGGCGGTGACTCACAAAGGGAATCGCCTTCACGCTGTCAGTCACTGCCTGGGTACGTGTTTATGATACACTACCTGTCTAGAAATGTCCCTGACTGCCAGCTTTGCCTCAGGCCAAAACAGGGCCTACTAGGCTGACACTGACACACCACATCTGCCTCTTTGCTCGCCGCTGGTAATTAAAATAATAAAATAACACCACACAATCTCTGCTTCATCTTGGTTCCCTCTTCAGAGATCCATCTCCCACTTAACGCAGTGAGATGGAGCTGCCAGGTTCGATCCTGATTGTTTTTCAAGTGCAGTAGGCGCACTGAGCATGCTGGGAGCTGGAAATTGACTACGACATCCAGGCCTGTCTGGGGCTTTCATCAATATGTGGGTTTTGATCCTGAATATATTAAACATTTAACCGCTGTACCCTCCGAGTGATTTTTAAAAAGAAAAGGGCATTCTTTGATTTTTAAAAAATTAATGTGGTGTTTATTTTGTGAGTGCTTGGCTAAGTGGTGGTGACCAAGCAATCACAAAGTTGTATGTTTCTACTTACATATTTTGTATCTATGAAGGTTCCACATAATAGTTACAGTACATACTCTTGTAAAACGTACAATGAAAGAGACACATCCCTCCATGTGTAACACTACAATACAAGAATGTCTTAAACGTTAAAATTTTTGTTTTCACTTAACTCTGTTCCCTTGTACCCCAATCTGGCCCATGTGTCTGACAGAAAACAAAATTAGACCTTTGTCTAGAAAATCATTTAAATAGGTTTTAATTTGTGTGCACATATGAATGTGCTTGTGTATAACGGTTTGTTTAAATGATTCTTAGATGAGTATTTCACTGATTGTAATGTGAGGCTGTGGGCTTTCATAAAATAGTTTACTGTGCACAACACTATGGCGTTTACATCTAAATATTAAGGTTAATGAGATTTCTCTAGAAAATACGCTTTCTGTTAGCATGCAGTCTACCTGCACATGTCTACATACATATCACGTCTGAAAAATTCTTGGAATGTGTCAAGAATCTGGGAGGAAATAAACAAGAGGTGTGACCAGCATGTTCAGGGAACTGTTTAGTCTTTCTGAAAAGGCTGGAAGGAGAGATATGTGTTTATTTTGTGTGCCATTCTCAGCATGACAAGAATGAACCTCGCTTCTCTTCTGATGCTGTTTGGGTCGATATCACATGATGCTCATCAATCCAAGTCAATATTGCCCTGCAAACATGCATATCATTTACTGTATATTATATGCTGAGTGTTTATACAGTGTAATTTGCACCAATAGAATATTCAATGGAAATGTACAAATATGTTTTAAACTTGGAAAAGGTCATCTGCATGTTTCTATGTCTTGTGGTAATTTTGACACAAGACAGGAATAAATTGAAATTAAAAAACCTTGCTCAAATTCTTTGTATTATTATTTTTTTTATTTTTATCACACCACGTAAGGTAAAGCGTCACTTCCACTGGACTTAATATCAACCCAATACTGTACTGTAATAATAATGGCAACTAAAATGATTATTATAACAATAGTAATGGTCAATAACAGTTATGGTATAATAATAATAATAATAATAATAATAATAATAATAATAATAATAATCATCATCATCATCATCATCATTATTATTAATGAAGATCAAGAGACTATAATGGAATGACTGAAGAATATTATTGTGTGATTGTGTGATTTAACCCTAACCCTTTACATGTATTTGTAATTTACAGTTTTTATCTGGGATATTCCCTGATCAAATCAAAATTGCAAAATTTCTTCCTCTGCATAAAGCAGGTAACACATTTTTTTTTTTCAAATTATAGACCAGTGTCTTTGCTTCCACAGTTTTCAAAAGTATTAGAAAAATTTGTATTTAGATTTTTTTTTTGCAAATTCCTAAGTATAACTCTTTTGCTTTCTTCTCCTCAACTCAATTTTTTTTCCAACTCAAACTGTTCTTGAGACATTTTCACTAAATGCGGGGGCATGTATATTTTATTTTGGAAAAGCTCCTACTATAATATTTTCCCAAGAGACCTGTGACTGTAGGAGGAAATCAATGTCCTCTAGCATGAAATACAAAATAGGAAAATCCACAAGCTTCATATTGTAAATGAGCAGGGAGAGGAGATGGAAGAGGCTGTCAGGATGCGATCATCTGGGAGCTAAAGGGTCGCTTTCCATCTGCCTGAAAGCAGTTCACTGATCTCTGGAGAAAGGCAAGATGGAACTGTTTGAAAACCAACATGGGGAAGGAGGAACTGGAGGGAGGCTGATCATCAGTGAGACCCTGAGGTCCTTTTTCCTTGCAGCCATTTGGGGGGGGGGCATAAATGGGTGAATGGTGTGTTGTCATTGTGTGACTGTGTGGCATATGACAGGGAAATAGAGCATGTGTGTTTGCTCTGTCTTGTGTGTGTGTGTGTGTGTGTGTGTGTGTGTGTGTGTGTGTGTGTGTGTGTGTGTGTGTGAGTGAGTGCACGTGCTTGCCATGATATGTGCAAGTACCTTTTTGAAGTGTAATTACATAAGAGATAAATCACGCATTTTATTTTCATTTATCCACACACCCCCAGAGTTGGTTTATTCCACATATAGGGTAACACCTCAGTAATTATAATACTTTAACTTTTTTGTTGTTAAATATAGTCCTTCATTTGCTTTTAATATACAGCACAGATTTTTTTCCTTCATGCTACAGATGGCCTTTCACCACTTATATCTTGGCTCTACCCTTCCCCTGTCCTTATGGTGGCACCATCTCTTGTTACTGCTGCAGAGGCAGCTCACCACACTTCACGGCCACCCTGTACTGTGGGGCCTGGTGCAGCTTTGAGTGAAAGACTCTCCACCCCTTTAGCCAGGCTGTCAGAATCACTCTCGTGCCTGTCAGACGATGAGCACCTTAGGTCAGAGTGCACCTTGGAAAGTACAGCTTTTGACGCTTTGATGTATTAGCCAACCGTTGCTCCCAAAAGGAAACACCATCTATTTGGGCACAGGAACTGCCTGCTGCAAGATAGAAAACCGGAGCCCTTTTGGTGCTGCTATTTTCACATCTGTGTTGTGAGAACTCAAAACACCATTTTTGTCCTAATGGTTAGAGGGAGGTTTGCACACAAGGAAGTGGCACTGCTCTTCTTAGGAATCACAAGGTGCTTTAAGAAAAGACAATTTAGAAAAAAAGCCATAACATTTGCTTTAACTTTAGACAATGATACTCAAAGGAATTTATGAATTTGTGATATTATTCATGATTCTCACACAGAATATGAGTTCTTTTTTTAATACCGAGCTCCCAGAATATCGCAATAACCTGTTAACAGTAACAAGCCAATTAGGAAGTGTCAGACAACAATCAGCGAAAATTATATGCTCATTTACAATGATGCAATACATGAATGCTTAGGAACATTTTCCAATGTTATCCAAAAGTAAATGAATTTGAAAATCTTAGCGTTACTCTATATAGCAATTGATTAACAGAACTACTGTAGGCAGACAACAAACAAGTTTACAATGAAAAGATGCCACAATTATGCAAATGTCATGGAGATAAGAAGTAAAGCATTCGCGAGTGACTACACCTAACAATTAGCACAAACTGGGTTTAATTAGAACATACTGCGGACTTTGCTTTTCAGCCCTTGTATTTTAATTGAGTAAGTAAATGTTTGGGTGGGAATAAACTTGTCTAATATCTAAAAAAGATGTGTTTGTGTTATTCCTTTCAAAACTTCTTTAACCATTGCTATTGTGAATTACTTTTTTTTTTTCCTCTTTGATGCAATTAAGAAGCTGTTCCGGATGGAGTCCAAGTGATAAACGGCAACACAGATAAAAGGTAGAAAAAAAAAAACAACTGCCAGAAATACGAGGATCAGAAAATGGCTGTTAATGGAACAACTGTATCTTTCATTAATGTACTGGCATTTAGCAGGGTCAGATTGGTTTCCATCCAGCACTGATTTCTACACAGGCTAAGGAACACTCAATAGATTTAGCAGCATTGGATTTCTATTTTTTCCTTTAATCACCCTCTTTAAAACACTCTATCCTCAGAAAAGCGCAACATTGTTCATTAGTTCCACTCAGCAAAGCTGTGCATTTTCTTCTCCTTTATGCTCACAAGCACGTTTACTTTACGTTGTTGTTTGCTGTTTCAAATTCAGTACACTTGCACAATATTTCTTTTTTTATGTTGGTTTTAGAAGTCCTAAACTGTGTATTTTTTTTGTCTCCGATACTTGTTTTTTATGATTTTTCTTTTAACTGGATGATAATGACTATGCTATGTACACTTCTAATAATTCAGCTGATCTTGTCCTTATATTCTTAAATCCACATTTTATGGCTTTCATACTTTTCCAACATTTTTTCATCTTGCTTATCTGCCATTTAAATTATATGCCAGTAAAATCTTTTTTTGTTACATTTGTTTACTTTCATGAAAAAATTATGCCAACTAAATCTAAGTAGCACAGGCCACACACATATACTGTCATATACAGTCAGTCAGTCATCTCTATACCGCTTCATCCTGTTGAGGGTCATGGCAAGCCTGGAGCCCATCCCAGGACACATAGGGCGCAGGGCAGGGGGCAGCCAGGGCAGGGCGCCAACCCACCACAGATATACTGTAATGTATACATACTTTTATACTCAAGACTGTTCAATTTAAATCATCAATTTCAATTTGCTCTTTCTGCAATCATCAATTTGCTCTTTCTGCAAACAAGTTTTACTCTGGTACCTTACTAAATAGTCAGTAAACTAGCTGTATTAAAAGTTATGCCCAATGATGAGTATACTGGAAGAAAACGCATCATGAATGTATCTGCCAACTCCCTCATTATGCAGTTCTGAAACTCCCCATTAGGAGGGCACATATACAAAGAATTATTGTTCTTTTTTATTTTAAACTAAAATTAAGGTTTTGCAGTGGATTGAAAGTACATGACTCAAAAGTAGCTGTTATGAATTATGACACTCGGTGCTAAAGCAAAACGATCCTGTACTCACCCTAGTGCTCAACTGTTTGAGTCCTGACATAACAACAGACTCATTATTGGCCAGATGATTAATACAATAATACAGCACTTGAGACAAAGCCTCAGCCTTGATGGCTTAATTTGAAAAATGTCAAACAAGAATGATGCAAGGGGAAAAAGTGAAAGAAGCTTTCAGTTTAACTTGTTGCCGTAGACCTTTATTGGTGCTGCAGCCAAGCGATACTGAGCTCACAAAGCTACATCTTGTAAAACCCTGAGGAGCACCTGTAGTTGTCATATTACTGCTCAGACTTACTGAAACATGCCAAGGAGTACCACTTCCATGAAACAGTCACAGCATGAATCTCTACTGACAGCAGGTGTGTAGTCAGGCACTTTGGATGGACAGCACATGGTGCTGCAACATGATGTATTGCGCTCCATTAATTGTAATTTATGATTCTTCTTTTGCTAATTTATGTTCTGCATCATATCTGATCCTAACAGAGAAAGCTGTAGTGTTGTGTGAGCAGTGTTGTGGGAACAAAACAAATTATGAAACTACTAAATTAGACTTAACATGAGATCAAGATCGACATCTAACAACCAGCAAGGAAAAAAAAAAAATAAGAAGGTTTATGTAGGGACTCCAACTAGAAACAGGTCCAAACTCTAATACAATAAAGCAGCAAACCAAGAAAAGCAAAAAAAATACAAGAAAATACAGGGAACATAGAGATTCACCACATGAGACTGGAAGAGACATGCTAGAATTCATCATGGGTTTTTTAAACTTTACTGGCTCTACAACATTATATGTAAGATTTTAGAATCTGGAGGAATTTTACTTGCCTCCCATTGAAATAGAACATGTTGATAACCTAAAACACAGTGGAAGAGGGGTCAAATGGAGCTAAAACATTGAATTTTGTGCATACTCTGGGTATGGGAGGCATCAATCTTGAGATTTTGAGCAACATGACCTTTCAGAATTGCAATATTTGTTGATTAAGGATTTCAGTTATAACAGTCAGTTATTCTGGAGATGGTACCTTGATGACAAAATAATGAGGCCCTGGATCGTCTCATTCAGCTTAATGTATGGTACCGAGTGTACAGAATTGACACATCAGCACCTGGAGCTATATACTGGAGGCTGTTAATAGTTATTTGTCCTGTTACTGCAAGTTGGACTGCAGCATAGCTGAATTCATTGTTGAAAGGAAAATGTAAAAACAGAAACTTAGACGTAGTCCAACATCCTTGTAATCCATTAAGTTAATATGGAACATAAAGGAAATATTGATGGTAAATTTCTGGGGCAGGGGAGCAGAAATAGGGGCAGCAATACCAACACAAGAGTTATGCAAGTTGACGATGATGATGGCTCAGATGCATTCACGAGAGAGGCAATAATTCACAATGAGAAAAAGTAGACTGGATTATATATTTATGGGAAAAAAGGTTTTCTGCTATATCCTGTGGAGGAAGGGTGTGTTTATGTGAGGTGGGGTGTCATGATGTGTCCCTGTCAGTTCCCTCTGTGTCCACTAGTTGGTGCCCTTACCCTTGGTTCTCCCATTTCCCTTGTGTTAATTACCTTCTTAATTCTATCAGTAGCTCCCACTTGTGTCTTGTTATCTTGGCCCTCCTATATATACCTCCTTTCTGTGTTAGTCCTTTGCCAGTTGTTGAGAGTTGTTGCATTCTCTGTAGTTCCTTTGCGCTGTATATTGTTAGTTTGTGGATTTCTCATTGTTGTTCCTTATGCACCTATAAACTATTCATTGTATGAAACCCCTTCGCACATTAGACTAAAACCTTGCCTCTGAGTCTCTGTTTCCCGAAACATTACATGGGGTAGGGTAAATTTTTTTTTTTTCATGGGTCTTGAAGTGTAATTTCCTAATCTATTGAATATTAGTGCAAAAGTAGAAATTTATAAAATATTTTTTCAAATTAATTTACATGATACCAGTTGAGACGTGACTCCCACAAGATAAAAATATCTTCAAAAACAAAGATTCTGTGCTGAATGCAGGTTTGGAAAAAGACCTTGAGGTGTTGCAGGTTAGTCATCTGACTCCTTGCTACTCCACCCACTTACTGTTGTTCAACATATTGTGTTGTGTTATCAGTGGGTGGAACAAGATAGAATACAGAGGTTTATCACCTCAATCCTGGTTTATTATTTGATGAACTTTGGTTAGATGAGTATGTATAAAAACTAGCCTATGTTCATTTATTCTACAAACCATATGAGATGTACCTGCTTCATTGCTCATGTCACATTGCTTTGATTGCATACCAAGTCATTCTTATTTCCAACAAAAAAAAATTACTCCCTGTCCCTTGTCAATAGTTGGATGTTTAGTTGGAATAATGTACAGAGAACCTTTCTGAAAGATACAGCAGCAAGCTGCCCTCAGATTGTGAATTTTCAGTCTTTGGTGTTCATCATTATATAACCTGCATCCTCTAGCCACACCTACATGTGTCTATCACATTTTAAAAAGCACTCTTTCTTAATGTTCTGTGTCTGAGTGAGGAAACACACTTCTGACATTTCCATTTCAAGCTAAATACACCTTCTTAATGAGAAGCTGTGTTTAAATTGCCATAGATTATTAGTTTGAAGAAAAATATTCTGTTTAGTTTTGGTTTCTTAGAGAGAGAAAGTGAAAGAGAGGGAAACAGAGAGAGACAGAGAGAGCTTAAAGCCTTTTACAACCAACAAATGTTTCAAAATAGAATTATGATCTATAATGTATTTTATTGAGTATCTTAAGCACAACTTAATATGTTGTATAATTGGCTGCCAGAATTTCTTTTTAGCTTGGTATTCATTTCAATAAAAGCAATAGTTTGAAAAATGAACTAAATATTGTGAGTGTTGAGTTGTACTGTATTCATTAATAAAGTCCTGCTGTGCAGCTTCTAAAACATAAACATAAGAGGAATAGCACTAATGTAGTGATGTCACTAGGGAATAGTGACAAGTGATGAAAACTTAAGTGACAAGTGATAAAAATATCATTGTGTTCTCCTATCAAAGACAAATGTGACAATATACTTTTAACTCGTGTGGTTTTTTTCAACAATTTTATGGGTTTTACCCTATTTTAGCAAATGTAACTATAAACTTGGGAATATAGAATGTCATTTGAATTATGTAAAATACAATGTATGTTAATTGTGTGAAAAGTAAACAGGTAATTGAGAGAGTGTTCTAAAGTGTGATCTTGTTCTAAAAACTTGTCTGCAATAGGTGTGCAGGTAACAGATGGAGCTTTTACAAAACAGGAAAATTAAGGCTATAATCAGGTTCCAGTGTGGAGGAACATACTCTAATGCTAGTTTAGGGCCAGTCCACAAGAGCGTCATATTTTGAACTCTGTGAGGAAACCAAACCATCCTGAGATTTCCCAAGTACATCAGTGTCCATCTCACAGGTGGAAGGCATTAAACAGTATATTGTCAAGGAGCAGTAGAACAAGAGTGGATGAACACATGTATTCTAAGGAAGCTACACAATAATGAAATTTAAAACGCACCAAGTTATTGCACAACACAGGGGCTTCCCTCAGATATCATTTCTTACTCAGCTCTCAACTGAGTCCAGTGCTTCATGCTGCTATTCTAACCTAACACCAAATTTGCACCAAGTGTTGACTTTCAACTACAGACATGCCTGTATGTGTACTCAAAATACATAAATATGTCATTAGCATTGTGACAACTATACCTACTTTTCAGTTATTTAAATCTGAGAAAAAGACTGAAATGGGAATAACATTTTATCATGTCATAATCAAGATATTCCAGACAAAGGCTGTGTAGAAGGATACAAACTAATAATCTCTATTAAGAGAGCAGACACCAAAACAAAATTAGCAGAAATTTATCATACATCATTGCTTTCACGATAAAGAGCACATGAAATGTATTTAGAATAAGGTGAACTGATTGTTCTTTATCTTGTCAATGACCATTTGGTCATTCATAAATCATAAATATGAAAAAGTAAGTCATCACTCTCTTTGCAAGTGTCATTTTGAGTGTGGGCCAGAAATCTTTCTTGTATTTTGGGTGCCTTTCAGCTGCATGCTGTTTAACTTATACCATAATAACATTTAGAAAGAAATATATTAAAAAACACAAAAAAATGATAACGTAATTTAATTCCCCATCTTACTTAAAGAGTAACAAATTAGTTTTAAACCTCTTAAATATTAAAGATTAAATATATTTTTTTTTAATTTGCACATATGTAATTGACTCCATAAGATATTTAAAGCAGTATACAGTTAAGTGTATCTAGATACTAATAGCTTATATATGGCGCACACACACACACACACACACACACACACACACGGGTGACTCAATGCAAGGTGCTTTGATAGAATCCAGACCCACATACAACATGGGCAGTTTGTGGACCCCAATTCATCATCAAACATGTTAAGATCCTGCCACTTTTCTTTTTTGTTAGCCACTTGATTTAAATTGGCAGTGAACAGTACATATTAAAATCAGTTGGCCTATTTTTTGCTGCCAGTGTCTATAATTTGTACTCATTGCTGTCTAAACACAACCTAATGCTCATCATTATTGTTTGAAAAACTTTAGACGCTGTATGAAAATGCATTTCTTCACAAGTTTGTCACATATCTTTTCAAAGAAATTTTTGGTGTAGCTGCTTCTTTAAACATTAAAAACATTCAGTAAACACTTAATTGACTAACATGAGAAATCTTTTCAAACAAGACTGGTTACTCTTGCACTTGCAGTAAAACTCTCAGCTATTTCATTTGCATAGTACAAGTCAGTAATGCATTATGCTAACAATTCTTGTGGAAATTTTTATTCTGAGAATTTAAAGTTTTAAGGTTTAAGAATGGCTCTTCTAATGGTGAGATCACAGGATTATTACACATTAGCCTATAATAAATTAAGCTCACATTCCCTTACTCTCTCTGTGTGTGTGTGTGTGTGTGTGTGTGTGTGTGTGTGTGTGCGTGTGCGCGTGTGCGCGCCCTGTGATAAGATGGCACACTGTCCAAGGTGTACCCTGCCTTGTACCCTAGGCTACCTGGGTTTGGCTCCAGGTCATCTGTGTCCCTGCAAAGAATAAGCCTTCAGATGGATGGATGGATATAGACAGTGCAACCAATGCTAGGATTCACTGGGTTGGGTTTACAATTGGAGTGCACAGGTTAAAGGCAAATGTGCAATCCAAAGATCACTGTCAGGCAAAACAACCACAAAGGGAAAAAAATCCAAAACATTTCTAGACAAAGACAAGAGAAAAATAAACAGAACAGGATAAACAGATCCACAATGAAAAAACAAAATGTAAATTGGGTATTTTATGTGGTCAGAACTTATATCATAATTCATAACACCTCATTGAAACTAAGTATGCATAGACAGAATATAATGAGAACTAAGGTAACAAGTTAAGTAGCGGGTGCATCTAATACTCCGGTGAAGTAGAATAGTCCCATGACAGACATGACTGTGTATGAGCACGGAGTTGTTGTGTTGTGATGTCTTTGCATTTATAAACTTCAAGTTGTTCTGCCATACAGCCCTTTGTTGTGTAGAATATAGTGTTCCCTTTGCTCTAGTCTGTTGTGTATGTATTGTCAGGCGTATTACCTATAAGTCAAAAACACCATGGGATGTACTTAATTATGCATTTACAGGTACACCTCAACTTATAGCCATCTGAAATGCCATAAGGCATTAAGAAACAAATTTGAGGTGCACTGACCGTGGTTGTTGTCATAAGTCCCCGCGTAGTAGCGTAATGTAACAAAAAAGCAGGCTGGCTGCCAGCTCTTATACATGTTCATTACCTTTATACAGGCACAAACAAAGTGACAAGGATGAACTTCTTCATGGGGATTAATAAAGTCAAAATCCAAGTTAAATGTGGTTATAATAAATCATTGCCATAAATAAATAGGTAGAATAAATGAAAATGCCAAATGTTTATTTCCAGATTTCCAGATTTATTAATGGTTTTCTCCCTCTTTTTTAAATAAACTGATGGGCTGTGTTTGTAGATCATTGGTTCTTAAAGAAACCGGGGTGGTTGGTTTATCATTCATTTATTCTTCAGAGTTATTTCTGTCACATGTTACCCCCTGCTCTAGTCCTTGATCTTCAACCGCTAACAACCTCCTGATCCTCCAGGTTGAGCCTTGAGGATGGAGAGGGTGTCAGCAGGTCAGAGAAATAGAGCACTTGTTACTTAATTGAAAGGTATCTACTCGCAGAATATCATTACGTCCTGTAACAATACTGAAGATTACTAAAGACATGACAATCACAGTTATGTATTCTAAAATTACTTTATTGCACATTACCAGTAGTCTGAGCCCTGATAAGTGATACTAAGTCCCTCAAATAAGCTGTTCACAAGTGCACAGTATAACCAACGCCATCATCAGAGCGGTCATTATTGACGCCCTCTACAGGATCCTCCATGATCATTTTTGTGACAATGATTTATATCTGGCAACAATTAATGTATTTATTTTTAATTCACGCAGGGCTACTTTGGAAAAATACTTTAGATCTGGTAGCTTGCACATCTAGCAAAACTGCACCTTTCTCCCAGTCAGCTGCCTGCCTCAATGACATCAACATGGGACTTTGCATAACTACACTGCTTCTAAATCACTAAGTAGCTGTCATGCTACTGTGTGCATGTGTTTAACATGTGGCCGGTATCACAGATCATGTCTAGCATGCTGAAATCACAGAGGTTAAAGTAAATCACGTTTTCATTTTTACCCATTGTTGCTCATCAAAAACTGAAATCTATACACCGCCTGGCTCTAATACATACATACATGAAATTCTGAATTATGACCAATCTGACTTGTGACCTGGTTGTCGGAACATAGCTTAGTTGTAAGCTGAGGGATACCTATAAACCGTTACCAAAATGTTTTAATAAAAGTTTTAAAATCTTAGTAATTATCTTGATTTCCCAGAAAATTGCTTAACACATTTTCCAAATAATTTCTGTGAAGCATCAGTATTGAATCTT
Source organism: Chitala chitala (assembly GCA_025773905.1). NCBI lineage: Eukaryota > Metazoa > Chordata > Actinopteri > Osteoglossiformes > Notopteridae > Chitala > Chitala chitala. The sequence goes on along the minus strand of JABJVR010014800.1, from coordinate 22,657 downwards.
TTTTAATCATTGTTTCAGTACTCTTTGGTGAGAAAATGATTTCTACCTACCTATTAAGGGAGATCAAAATCTTTCTTGTCAGATGGTTCATACTTTACATTTTTGTAAAGTTCAGTTGAATTTATATAGCACCCTTCACAACACAATTTGTTCACAGCTTTTGATGAATATGAAAAACTCTGCTACGCTGCAACTTGGGACTGTCACGATCACAGACACAAACTGAGGAAGGTGAGGTTTAAATGCAGAAACCTTATTGACAAACAGGAAATACAACAACAAATGAAAACAACAATAAAGACTAACATCAGGAAACCGAAGCTACACACTAAGAACATAAACACACATAGAACACTAAGGGGCATAAACAGATTACTCAATGTCAAAACCACAAATGAGTAACACTAAGCATAAAACAATCAAAGACGTCAATAGCAGGCAATGCACAGCATGCACCACCCACATTTAATAGAGAACAGAAGGAAATAAGCATCAGGTGTGAACAGTCAAACAAACGAAGGAATGGGACTGGAAAACAAGGGGGCGTGGCCACAAACACAAGCGCCATGGGCAGAACATGACAAGAACTATACTCAGCAAGGAGGGCTAAACAGTGTATTGTAGAAAATGTACAGCAACAACTGTAGATAATGAAAACTTTCATGCAACTATGCTCAGTCTTGGTGTTGCTTTATGTAAATCCCCCATCATAGCATTTAAATGATATTATATTGGTTTCATTCATCTATCCATCCATCCTCTCACTCTGTTTAGGGTTGCAGGTGGCCTGTAACCTATTACAGGCAGTCTAGAGTGAATGGTAGGGTACACCTTGGACAGTATGCAAGTCCATCACAGGACACACACGCATGCACAAAGGTCTCAAACTCACCTTACTTGAATGTCTTTGGGCTGAGGAAAGAAAGTAGTTGGATAATGGATGGAAAAGTAAAACTTAGTTTTAAAAATACCAATGCTTATACCTACCTAAAGTAAAACATAACAAAATCAAAGGTCAAAATCAAAATCTAAAGATTTGTGATTAAAACACACACACACACACACACACACACACACACACACACTTACACATTTCATTGTCAGTTCATTTTCCATTATAGCATAAGTAAACAAGCAGAAGCATATATATGCATAGAATTTGCTGTCTTGGCTTGTTTGATTCCTAACCATGATGTCTGTCACTAGATGTGACAACCATTTTATCATTATAAGTTTGGAGCTTCTTCTTGTTTATGACAGATCCCTGTGCTTGTTTATCACATTTAATTTAATTGAAAATAATGCATTTAAAATGAAAGAATGACAATTGCATTTTGAAAAGCAGTATCAAATTGCATAACAACTGTCCAAAAGTTTAAAAAACTCGATCCCCTCCTTGAAAGGCCATGCCCAAATCAAAATGAAAATCAGTCATAGGCATTTAAACACCCCCTGCACAGTGAGCCTGATCAAACAAACTGGTATTTTAAAACTCACCTAGAAAGTTCTCATTGTGAGAAATCACAGTATTGTTCCTGTTTATAGTGGTTATTGAATATTCTGAGACTCTTCCTGTGTTCAGTTCCTAACCTGACATCCTCATTCAACCAATTACACAGAATTGCCAATCTTTTTGCCTTTGACCTTTGAATAGTATATTTGGCTTCTGGTTTCAAAAGGAATTGGAAATCCATATCCCCTGCAATTGGATTCTCCGGTTTCTGTTTTGCATTTGATGTTACACATAGATAATGTCAATTCACATATAGGTTTTACTAAATAGCCATCATTATTGGTCACAAGAATTCCTTTTCTCAGTCCATATCCCAACTGCTTATTCTTTGCAGGGCTGTAAGTGCCCTGGGTCTAAGTCTTGCAGCCTACAGCAAAAGGCGAGGAACACCCTGGACAGGGTGCCAATATATTGCAGTGTATGGATGCACACACACAAACACACACACAAACTCACACACAAAAGCATCATTTAAATTTCAGTTACATTTGATCTACATGTCTTTGTACTGTGGGAGGAAACAGTCAGACTGAAACCCACAGCACTGGAGGTGTGAGGCACTGGAGGGGTGAGGCACAGCACAGGTGGCTTTTCTACTAAACAGTTACAGCTTGGAAAAAAAAGGCGTTACTTTACTCAGTAATGGTAAATTACCCATTCTACCAATAATGAAAAAAGACAATGACAAAAATATATGTATGCATTCTTGGAAATCATTTAATAGCACAAAACAATGACAATGACTGGTTGTCAGAAACCCCCAGAGGTAGAGCATTTAACTTTTTGAAGATATGCTCAATTAAAAACGTTTGGCAAATTAAAACCCTACAAATCAGCACATTGGCCTGCAAAGTATTTCATTACTTAATCACATGACTATAGGTTATATAGATCACACCCTAAAACCTTGACATGTGTATCTCACCTAATATACTGTATCCAACCTTCCATGGGACAAAAACAGGGATTTACTCAAACATCCCTAGTTTTTTCTTTAAGTAACTAACTAATATTCCAGGAACCCACTCAGATCCAGCATTTTCCACTATGCTCATATCACATTTACAACTCATGGGCAGCCTAAGAAATTAAACGTCCCTTGAAAGTAGATACGTAGCTTTATTTCTCTCACCCATTGTTATACCCAAAATTGCATGTTAAAAAGGCTTTTGCATTTTTTTATGGAAATTTACAAATGTGAATCTAACTAATTTATTGATTTCTGTTTTTACCCAGGAGCTGACATGGCATCACATTATAGAGTAGGGATACTGCATATGACTCAAAATTATAAAGATATTATTACAATTACTTCTTTTAAAATGTGTTTAAGTGTAAATGAAACAACATATTTTTGTTAGTTCCATACCATCTATTCATTTACTGTGAAATAAGCATGATTCACTGCAAAACTAAACTCAGAAGATATTAAATACAGAAGCAAGATATGCAGAAAGTCTAATCATAAACTTAATGGCAAACACTGATGTTACTTCATGCTAAACAAGACTTACTGATAGATCAAGAAAAGTCTGTTAATAGGATAAAGAATTGGGTGGAAACGCAAAATGGAGGATCTAAAGAGATCTGGTATGTAAGACTAGTTGTATTTTGATGGTAACTCAGTCCACTTTGACAATAACTGCAAATAACTTTGATATTGGTGACAGAAGCATTTGACAGGACTTTGAAGCAGAACTTGCCAATCAAAATACTTTGTTCTATACCCACTTTGTCTTGCTAGCTCCCATATGAGGCAATACTAGAAATTGCTAATGGACAGGTGAAGCAAGGGACCATTATATTATAACACAACCTGTGTTAATGGCATAAAAAAGTGACCTTAAATTTGCATTAAGGAGTAATTGTCATTAATTTTGATGTGATGTCATGTTAGTCTGTTTTTAATATGACTCAAGTATTACATATAATTGTACTTGCCCAATTTAAGTAACACCCTTTGCATCTTCCAGAGCTGAACCTTCACATTGGTCAGCATGCTATGGTATGATACTGATGTAGCAGTGAAAATCACCATCAGGTAAATGGACATGCAATTACAGTTAGTTTGTAGTCTAAGACCTGAAATTTAGAATTGAAATGATTTCAGCAAAGAGCAACAGGAATTGTTCCTGCCCCTGACATGGTTTTAGGGGGCAGCAGGTCAGAAGCATTAAATGAACAAGTTACTCAATAGAAGACGTATCCAACAACAAAAAGGTTTTAGTGTTAAAATCAAGATCATCCAAGTGAGTACTTGTAACTATACACAAAAAAACAAGAACAGAAAATTTAATTTCCAAAATTTTTGCATTGTATGTGTATTTTCATTTAAGAAATTTCCTTTTTAAAAGAATGGCAAGGAGCTGATGATTTTGTAAGACTCTTGTATGTCAGTTACAAATTAAATTTTAGATTACGGGTTAGATTTTTTTGGGACAAACTTGTTTTCAATCTTTGTTGCCTGTTGATATGTGTTACTCAGATTTGCTGTTGTGTAGTCTGTTCTGTAATCTGTATATATTTTCTTTTTTCTTTCTTTTTTTAATTTTGGTCTGTTAGCCTGAGGCAATTTTTGTTATTTTGTGTGTGGTATTAATTTAAAAATACAAAAAAGTTCAGTGTTTTGTGCTACATGAATTGTATTATTGCTTACCATTTTTGCTTCTGTCATGCTTTTTTAAATGTTCACGGCTCATCACCTCCAGATTACAGCCTGTTAAATTGGCCTACAAGGCTGTAGCAGATGTTGGAAAATAATTTACCTGCACACATTTTATTAAAACACAACACTATATTTACATTTATTATTCTGTGTATGTATTCTGTATGTTCTAACAAACAAGGCATTTGTCACAAAGTGCCATGCTCAGACACAATTATTTACATCTTAGATTATAAATATTTCTTAAATGTCCCTGTTTCATAAAATTGTCCATGTAATGTTAATTTACACATTTCCACAGTGATCCAAATAACTTTAGCTAATATGATCAGTACTCATCTGTTATTAACAGACTTCCGTAAATGGTCTTATGTTGTTGTCCAGTCGTGCTTGAAACAATGGAACAGAGTGCAATAAAAGAAAAATTAGCAAAGACTGAAGTTTTCTGTGCGTTATCCAGACATTTTCCTCTGTTTGTGCAGTGTTGTTGCATAGCCTTTTTTGGAAAAATTGTTTGACGCAGTTCTATTTATGTGAGTCAGTTAATCACCGGTAGAGTTGTTACCCATCCTTTATTTTAAGGAAACCTTACATAACTGATAGCAACGTTGCGTTTTGAAAAATCATTACAGCATGATGTTTGTTCCATAATGTTTAAAATTATGTTAGAAATTGTGCTCCATGTGATAATTTAGACTCTGCAAGTAAAACAAAATATTATAATTTGAGAGCACATTACATTGGTTTGGTCTTGTATTGATTTCTTACTGACGGGATGGAAATGTGGAAAGAATTCTAGAAAAGAAAGAAACATTTTGGAGTAACAATCTGGAACAGAATAGAACAGTCTTATACATATTAGACTTGCCTAAAATGCAGGAAGATGGAGAAGATCAAGGACCATGTGTGTTTATTGTATTTTTTTGTGAATTATGTAGGAAAGGAAATCTTCAGTGGAAAATCTTAATTAAATCTTACCTCTGATATACAGTAGTAGCTGGGAGTGGTTACCAAAAACTAAAAATATGTGCTCAGTCTTGTGCAAAAACAAAAACAAAAAAGCAGACTTTCCAGCAGTCCTATTACTGCACATTGGGTTGTGCTTTCAACAATTTAATGTCTGTACCAGCAGGAATTTCAGATTTTTTTTTCCTCAGGTCAGTATGTGCTACACCAAATACATGAAAGAAAATGTAATAATATAATATAATAATCTACTTTAAACAGGTTACTTATTACTTACTTATTACCCATTAATACCACCTCACTAGAATCTGTAGTAGGTACAAAAAATACTTTTTGATTGAAAAAGAAAAAAAAAACAATATTGGACACGTTTTTAAACTTGCTCAAATTTATTTCACAAACTTAATGAAGCTTCTGGAGCTTTCACCAAATAATTATCTCACCAAATAATTTATTATGCTATTACCAAAGAAACTGAATTGTCAAAGTGTAAAAGATGCACTGCTTGTCAACCAAGAGAGAATGGCCCAAAGTCTTACACATACAGCCTTAACAAAAGCCTTCTTGACATTAATCACAAGGTATAAATAATCAGTGTAACGTTTGGAGAGGAAGCGAGACCTAATGTGCAACAAAGGAAGTTTATTACATATCTAAACAAGGTCTCAAAGGTACAAAATAACAAACAGAGAACTACAAAGGCAACACAACAACCAGCTAGAAACTAACACAAGAGGGTGATGTATAAAGGAACATACACTAATAAGACACAATTAGGCAGGGCTGGGTAGCACTAATGAGGAAATAATAAACACAATGGAACAGGAGAAAGGTCGACATCTGGTGGATAGAAGGGTCATGACAATCACACTGTAAAAGCCTTTATTTACAAACGAGCAAATAATTGCTGTCAATCTTGGATAGGATTATATATTTTTCTTAGAAAATTATTATGCTTTGTAAAATAATGTAAATTAAAAATAGTATATATGATAAAAATGTTATTGTAATTTGAATCCTATATTATATAACTGCAATAACAAATAGTTTTGTACAAACTTTTCAGCACACAAATGTGAGTTAGTATGCTCTTGAGTATGTGTAGATCTTGTTCTCATATTAAAACAAATCACAAACAAGAAAACATTGGTGAATGTCAGAGTATTTGTGAAAACTGCATAATATGTTTTAAGAATACATTTCTTTTTAAGAACAATTGGCAAATATAGCCCATTGTTAGCACTTGGTGTATATGCACAACATGTTTGAGTGCATGAAATTATCTTGTGAATGTCAAGTTCATTTTGGACCTTTAAAGGTTTACTTTCTGGGGAATTGTTGGTTCCTCTCTTTCTTTGTTGTGTAACAAAGGAGGCAGAGATGGTATCAGCAATACTTTGTAAGGCAAAGGGAAACACACATTGCTTAAACTGCATTACAGCTTAATTGATAATAGGAGCTTTCAATGAGTTTTATGCACTGTAGCATGGACAGCAGGGTGAGATGTAACGTATATGGCTTTACCTATGTATTTGTCTATACACCAACTCATATAAGGTGCCTCATGGTAACTTTGTTATGAAAGACAGTATATAAAAATAAATTCAACTATATTGAATTGGTTCCCCAATTTCATCAGCTTGTCTTGTAGAGGCAATGTATCTTACTGACACCCAGAGGTACTTCAGACTGCCTGGAAGATTGTTCAGAATCTTTTTTGGAATGTGGTAGAATCATCTACTCATGTTGCCGTGAACTTTACACACACACATCTCCACCATGTATGTTATGTCGTAAAAAAAAAAAAAAAAGTGCCAAACTCTGTATGTTTTCTCAGAAAAAAAAAATAGTTAGGAGGTCGTTAGTGCTTACAGTTTACCTCCTTAGTACCTCCTTATCCGTAGGTTTGTTATCCATGGTTTTAGTTACTTGTGGTTCGAAAATATTTCGTGAAAAATTTCAGAAATAAACAATTCATAAATTTTGTCCAGTCTATCAGTGCTGTTGTAACACCCAATGGGGATTGCCCAGTCCAGGGGAGTCAGGACGCCCAGTTAGTGTGTGCACCTGAAACCTGAAAAAAACAAAAATTAATTCATTAGAAAAACTGTGCTTACCCATAGTCAATTGCGAGGTGTTTGCTGAGCATTCTCGATGTGCAGTAATGAACAGTCTTCACCCAAGTCTTGGTCTTTGCTCCATCAGAGTCCTGAACCTTCCCTGCCTGACAATCATTCCTCTCATAGTGTTTGTCCATGTGTAGTGACCTTATCAGATGGATTTCTTAGATAACAAACTTTTGCCTGGTTTCCCTGAACATGCTTTTTTAATGGTTTTTTGATTTGGTGGCTCAAATAAAATTTACACTGCAAGTGAATTCTTCACATGTTTTTTCTCACCATTACAGCTGTACAATCTAACTGCCCATTAGGCACTTAGTAGCCATCTCTGTAATCAGACTGACTGTCGCAGTATTGCAGATCTCACATTTTATTACAGGATATTGCTAGTTATATGTTATTATTGTTAATATGTTACAGTGCATAATTCATGAATTAAAATTCATATACATTATATGCATGTATAGGAAAAAAATGTTACAAGTTTATATAAGGTTACATATCAGGGGATTTTACAAATCCATGAGGGGACATGGAATGAATGCCAAATTGATAAGGGGGGGGGTACTGTATTTTTGTAGATAGACAATAGGTTGTAGTGTGGTATTTTATTTTCTTTCATTTGGCACCACTTACGTTTCTACATCATGGGTTATCATTATTGTTATTAACACTGTGGGTATGTTGTTGTTATTATTGTTAAAAAACTGACATGTTTTTTTAACATAAGTGGCATAAGTTATGCATTTAATATGAAATATGGCATGATTTGTCACGCCCCCTCATTAGAGTAACCGGCCTTACATGTTCACATGACAGCAGTATAAAACACAGCCAACACCAGTCACACTTTGCGAGGTATTGCTCCCTAATGGTAGTTACTAAGCAGTGTTATTCATTCCTGTCTTATCTCTCTCTCTCCTGCATTGTGTCTCTCCGCTCCCTTACGACCTCCCCATCCACAGTGTTCCCTGCTCCCTTGTCCACGTCTACGACGGACTTCTTGGATACTGGACTCGACGCCTGCCCTTTGGTTTACAATTTCTGCTTACTGAAAACTGTGGTGCATGACTGGGAAAAAGAAATAAAGAGGTTCTGATCTGCACATTGGGATCCTGAGTAGTGTGTCCGAACCGGGTGGTTACAGAATACCTCGCCTAGTCCACATGGATCCCGCAGAGATGCAGAGCTGCTCTCATCAACAAGCAGCCCAAATAACAGAGCTCACGGTGGCTATACCTATCGCTATTCGGTTTCGAATCATTGCAGCGAATAGCGGATGGGATGCAACGGCATTTCGCGATCTCTATCGCCGAAGTTTGAATGAGTCCCTTCGACGTGAACTGGGGTGTCGAGGAGAAGGAGCGTCATTTGAGGAATACGTCCAACTCTCCATCACGTATGACAATATGCTCCATGACACTTGAGAGACACAACCCAGACAAGTGCCAGTTGTCACCACACCAACGTATCCAGCCCAACGAAACCCCATGCCAGATGCCGCCGAACCCATGCAACTGGGAGGTACATGGCTGTCAGAGAGGGAGAGACGAAGACGCCAAGAACTCCAGTTATGTTACTATTGCAGACAGGAGAAGCATACCGTCCGCATTTGCCCCAAGCTCCAGAGTGGGGCTGGGAAACCGCAGGTAATAGAGACTCCTTTTACTGCTCAGCTTTGAGTTCGTATCAAACTAACCACCAAGACGTGCGTTCTCTCCTTTACAGCTTTGATCGATTCCGGAGCTGCAGGAAATTTCATGGACCACGAACTTGTTCTACGGTATGGCTTTCCCTCCATCGCACTCATACACCCACGAGTGGTTAAGGCCATTGACAGCAAACCTTTATGCACAGGAACATTGACACACCAAACCGAACCCGTCCACCTAACTGTTGGTTGTACTCACCGCAAACAAATCCAGCTTTATGTCCTCCAGGGCCTTCAGGAACACATGATATTGGGCTTCCCATGGTTACAACACCATAACCCTGACATCGACTGGAAGGCAAGAGAACTGACACGATGGAGCAAGTATTGTCAAAGTCGCTGCATACAACGGAATGCACTGATAAAACGAAATGCTCTCCCGGTCCCTTGTCTTGCTATGTCAGTGGAGAGCCCGCTCCCCTTTGATGCACCAGTCTGTCCTCCGCAATATTGAGAGTACACCGATGTCTTTAGCCGATTGAAAGCCTTCTCTCTTCCACCGCACCGCTCAAGCGATTGCTCCATTGACATATTAGAAGGGGCATCATTACCAAAGGGACGAATATACTCTTTGTCACAACCAGAAGATCGAGCTTTGGACATCTACATCCGAGAAGGGCTCAAGCAGGGTATAAATCGACCTTCCATGTCCCCCATTGCTTCTAGTTTCTTTTTTATCAAAAAGAAGGATGGCGGGCTCTGCCCCTGCATTGACTATTGGGCGTTAAACAAAATAACCAAGAGAGTTGCTTATCCCCTACCTCTCGTCCCAGCGGCGCTAGAACAATTACGTGGAGCACAGTGGTACACCAAATTGGACTTACGCAGTGCATATAACTTTCTTCGGATACGAGACGGGGATGAATGGAAGACAGCCTTCCTCACCACCAGAGGGCAGTATGAGTATCAGATAATGCATTTTGGTTTGCAAAACAGCCCCGCCCTTTTTCAATCTTTCATCAATGGAGTGTTTCATGACTTCCTTTTCCGTTTGTCATAGTCTACATCGACGACATCCTGATATATTCCCCCTCGTTCGACCAACATGTAGTGCAAGTGCGATCAGTCTTACAACGGCTCCGTGAGCAAAAACTATGTATGAAACTTGAAAAATGTGAATTTCATAAACAAACGATCCATTTTCTAGGCTATGTCATCATGCCCAATGGAGTTAAAATGGATCCTGCCAAAGTGAGAGCCATTATGGATTGGCCAGAACCAACAACGCTGACACAGTTGCAAAGGTTTCTGGGATTTGCCAATTTCTACCGGCGGTTCATTCGGAACTACAGTACTGTCCTTCATCATTGTTGCAGTCAATGATGAAGGACGGCTGACGCATTATCCGCTTTTCACCCACCGCCAAACAAGCATTTGAGAAGCTGAAAAAGCTGTTCGTCAGTGCGCCGATTTTACAGCAACCTAACCCTGAGCTACCGTTTTTTGTGGAAACCGATGCGTCCGAAACTGGAGTAGGAGCAGTCCTATTTCAATGACAAGAAACAGTAGGAAAGTTACTTCCATGTGCCTTCTTCTCAAAAAAGCTTTCCGTTTCAGAGAGGAACTATGATGTGGGAAGTCGGGAACTGCTAGCCATGAGGTTAGCTTTTGACGAGTGGCGTCATTGGCTAGAGGGGGCAAAACATCCTTTTGTGGTTTATACTGATCACAAAAACCTAGAGTACATTCAGTCCACGAAGAGGCTCAACTCCCAACAAGCCAGGTGGGCATTGTTTTTTACTCGCTTTAATTTTCATGTTACGTATGTACCAGGGACAAAGAATACACAAGCAGATGCACTCTCCCGGCAACATGATGCATCCGAGAAGCCCCAACCTCCCACGCCTATCCTTTCCCCTACCTGTGTTATGGCTCCCATTCAATGGGACCTGCACACCGCCATAAAAGACCAGCTTCGAATCACAGCAACGCCGCCAGAAACGCCCGGAGGAAAATGGTATGTCACCCCACTAAACCGTACTTCTCTGTTACAAGCGGTTCATGATAATCCCAGCCTGGGTCATCCAGGAATAGGCCGCACAACCACACTTGTGGGTGAAACCTATTGGTGGCCCTCCTGGAGGGAGGATTGCTGAGACTATGTCCTGGCCTGCCCTGTTTGTGCACAGGCCAAAACCCCCAGAACCCCGCCGGTGGGATTACTCCAACCATTACCCATGCCACACCGTCCATGGTCTCACTTGTCGATTGATTTTATGACTGATCTTCCTCCTTCCCAGGGGTACACAGTTATTTTTGTGATTATCGACTGGTTTTCAAAAATGTGTCACCTTATACCTATGACAAAGTTGCCTACCGCTCTTCTCACTGCGGAGGCTCTATTTCATTATGTCTTTTGATATTACGGTCTGCCTGACTCAATAGTCTCTGATAGAGGGCCTCAATTCCAGTCCCACCTATGGAAGGCATTCTTTGCCAAACTAAGGGTAGACCTGACCTCAGGGTACCACCCCCAGATGAATGGCCAAGTTGAACGTCTAAACAGGGAGTAGGTCGATATCTGCGTTCCTATTGTACATTGAATCCAGCCGACTGGAACCTCTATCTACCCTGGGCTGAGTACGCATATAATACTCACCATCATACCCCTTCTAACCTGTCTCCTTTCCAGTGTGTTCTTGGATATCAACCTCGTATGTTTCCTACAGCGCTGAACACAGGCAACGTAACCTCCGTAGATGATTGGCATCGTAAAGCTACCACAGTGTGGACCTCGGTTCGACATCGCCTCTTACGTGCTGCAGCACGGCAAAAGGGTCAGTACGACAAACGCCACCACCCCACTTCCGTCCTCCAACCAGGTCAGAGGGTATGTGTCTCCGCTCGTCACCTCTCCCTCCCGGGGAAGTGTTGGAAGCTTCGTCCCCGCTATATAGGTCCTTACAAGATCATCCGGCGTATCAACCCCGTCACGTATCGCCTGCAGATGCCAAGCCATGCCAGAGGTAAACCCACCTTCCATGTGTCCCTCTTGAAAGCAGTTCACTCCAGCCCCGCACACCCTCCTGTTGACACGTCGCCTCCTCCTTCGATTCCTTTAGATGACGGCACCGCATACTCAGTGTGTGCCCTGTTGGATTCCAGACGACGAGCCCGAGGCCTGGAGTATCTGGTTGATTGGGAGGGGTATGGCCCTGAGGCACACTCCTGGACCCCGGCCTCTTGGTTTCTGGATGACGCACTCAAGGCAGCGTTTCATGTGTCTCACCCTACTCGCCCGGCCCCCCGGCCTCGGGGTCATCCCCGTAGGGCGCCAGGGGTCGCCCGTGGAGGGGGGGGTACTGTCACGCCCCCTCATTAGAGCAGCCCGCCTTACATGTTCACATGACAGCAGTATAAAACACAGCCAACACCAGTCACACTTTGCGAGGTATTTCTCCCTAATGGTAGTTACTAAGCAGTGTTATTCATTCCTGTCTTATCTCTCTCTCTCCCGCATTGTGTCTCTCCGCTCCCTTACGACCTCCCCATCCACAGTGTTCCCTGCTCCCTTGTCCACGTCTACGACGGACTTCTTGGATACTGGACTCAACACCTGCCCTTTGGTTTACAATTTCTGCTTACTGAAAACTGTGGTGCACGACCGGGAAAAAGAAATAAAGTGGTTCTGATCTGCACATTGGGATCCTGAGTAGCGTGTCCGAACCGGGTGGTTACATGCTTCTGTTTGCCATACACTCATGGCAAAATTCTTATAGAATGTTCCATGTAGGATATTTTCGTATATTATTGTAACACATCACATGATGACTTGTACTTAACCCACAATGGACATATCTTGATGTTAATTGTTATATTCTTGTTTAAGCATACAAATATCTTGTTGAACATTCGGGGCACTTGATCTTGCCCACGAATTCTATAACCTTTCATATGAATGTACTCATACAGGATGTACTGGATAACATTACAGCAAATGTGACAAATCAAGGCATTTTGGTCACTGGACATGCTGCTAGACTTTTAACCAGTTTGGTCCAGAGGAATAATATCTGTTAATGTGACTCATATTCCATGTTTGCCTATAGGGCTGTGAGATTTGATGTATTGGACTATTTATCTGCCTGGCCACCTTAAGACAATCGAAGTGCTGTAATTAAGTCTACACCCGGGTATATGGACTTACCTGTTTGCTTCACTGCTTAAAAATTCTGAGGGCATCGCTGCACGTATTACATGTGCTAATTTGATCTGATACTCTGATATTGCTTGACATTATAAAAAATTGTAATACTAAGAAATTAAGAAGAATTTAATGTGTTTCACATACTTGAAAGAGGTTACCTGATATCTCTGACTGATGTTAATTTTGGGGTCCTGGGTTTTTGAATGGAGTCTGTATTAGCTTCTGAAATGACTCCAGGTGCATAAATCAGTATGATTGGCATGAATGTTTAGGGGAAAAAAAAGTGCTCTGAAAAGTATATGCCAAAAATGACTTATTTCCCTTAGCGAGTACAATGCTATAAGGCTAACAAACCTTTTGTGATTCTTGTGTAGAAAATATAATTGTTGATTCTATTAAAGAAGGTGTTATAGATTAAAATTAAATGGCTTTTTCAGGAGTCCGTATTTTTTTAAGACTTCCAAATGCTAAATTACCTCAGTGACTTGTCTAACACTATAAATGTGCATAGTATGGAATGAGATGTTTATAGACAGGTGTATGCGGTTTAAAACAGAAACAGCCATGGAAAATCTTGTTTTTAAGACACGGAATAGAAATCATTGATGTATTGTTAAAAACTTGTTAAATTCCTGCTTATTTTCTGTTAATTTATATTTGTATTCATTCACATTTTATACTGTTTAGCAATAACAAATATAGTTCCTGCACAGATACATAACTTTATGCATAATGTTATTTGATGGCCTAAGGCTTTTGCACAAAAGTTTTATTGTGGTGCATTTACAGTTGGCCTCCCGTATGTAGTTATGTCTCATTTCAGTTTGTGTGTGTGTGTGTGTGTGTGTGTGTGTGTGTGTGTAAGTAATCTGCATCTTTGTGTGGTTTTACTTTGGGTACCTTTGTTCTCTTCCATGTTCCAAAGGCAGTTTTATGTCTCCTATTTTCTTCTGACATACTTTTCTCTGACTTGCTATGTATTTATTTCTCCTCCAATGTGTCTTCAGGGAGTAACAGTTTATTGTGAATATAAACTGATTGGGAAGATCTAAAAAAAAAAACATGGAATTGCATTATGAATCTTCAGTGTACTAGGTCTTTAATATGAAGGCATATATTGTGTTTGCATGCATATATATTCATCCATCCATCCATTATCTTAACCGCTTATTCCTGGTGAGGGTCGCGGGGAAGCCTGGAGCCCATCCCAGGGCACATAGGGCGCAGGGCAGGGGACACCCATGACGGGGTGCCAACCCACCACAGGCATATATATTCACTCTCCTGCTATTCAAAAAAGTTGCCTGTTTCCTTAGTGGCATTTCAGATGAAAAACAAATTAATATTATTGCGCACTCTAAGGACCAATCAACTGTACTCTCCCACAAATCATGTAAATGGAATGTGACAGTGCTTTTTGGTAATATCCAGTCTTCAAGCTCTACATGAATATTACTTTTGTCAGGTAGACATGTTCAAATTTAACAGACTGTGTCAGAACTCACCAGAGGTTTAATACGTGGAGTAGAGTTCATAAAAACCACTCTGTGGGGTCATTTTAGAATGGTATAGCAACTGGACTGCTGACCTGGCCCCGTCATCCCTCATGCATTGAGTTTTTAAATTATTTAGAACTACTTGGAGGTGCTGTAGATATGTAAAGATGTGTAAATTGCTAAAAATCCCTTTGAGTATCCAAGCCATATGTGCAATACTGAAAGTATGTAAAACACACACACACACATGCACACACAGAGTATATAACTATATATTTGAAAGGCACTGGCATTCATTTCATATAATGTTTACTGGCCTCCTGGAAGGGCAATGTTACCTATAATACAAGTGTTCTGTCACGCCTATGGCTGGTGTACCTCCCATGTCCCTTAGATGTCACTGTTTCCTCCTATGTGCCTAGTGTTAGTTCCTAAGTGGATTAGTACCTCCCAGTTGTGTCTTGTTAACGTCCCTATTTAAGCTCTCCCTTTGTGTCAGTATGTTGCTGGTTGTTGAGTAGTTTGTAGTAAGTGTTTAAGCCTTTGTTCAGTGTTGGTACTATGCTTTGTTTTTGACCCTTCAGAACCCCTTGTGTATTGTTTTTACTTTGTCCTGCTTAGTTTAGTTCTTAATAAATCTTCCTCTCTGCATTTGGACCTTGCCTCAGTCTGCCTCATGACATGTGAAAGTAATTGAAGCAAACAAATTGTAGTTTGCGGAGTTGTTTCCAATTTTACTATTGTGCTTTTTTAATTTGTAAGAGCACAGCTTTCCTTATTTTCTTAAAGATCAATTTAACAACAAATTAAAAAGTAAGAGCTAAAAATTCAAAGGCACAAGACAAAATATGACAGTAATTTCCTATGTACATTTACATTACATTTATTTATTTAGCAAATGCTTTTATCCAAAGCATCACCAAAATGCCAGCAACTGTGAACATTTTCAGTTAAACGTTTTCATAATAGCAGATATTTTATTGTGTTGTTGTTATTATTATTATTATTATTATTATTATTGTTATTATTATTTACACATGTGCAGGAGATAGTGCATGCCTTTCTTGAAGCCTGTTTTATACATTAAACCTGGTCATTGCTGCTGTAGAGTGTGGTCATTTGACTTACAGCTGACTTCCAAATTTGACAGGTCTGGCAATTCTCTTTTGACCTTTTTGTAATACAGATTTTTAACATTTAAAACCTCTGGTCATCATATGTGTTGCATTTTTGTTTTTTTTTTTGTACCATTGTCTGACATCTCTACTGACTGTTGTGTATGAACATTCCTGAGATGCAGCTGAGATACTCAAACCACCTTGTTTGGTGTCTTTGACAGTGAAAGTTTCAAATAAATCACATTTGCTCCCTAATCTGACATTATGGTAAGGACAATAAACGAACAACTCTTCAAGATTTGTATGTTTTTATATGTTGAGTTGTGATTGCCTAATTAGGCATTTTCATTAACGAGCACGTATACAGGCAAGTTTTGTAAAGTGGCAACAGAGTACACAGCAAATTGATAATAAATGTCCCTTTGATATTCAATCCTCTTTTTCAGCCATTATAAACATTTTTTATTTTTTCTCACAAAACAAGGATATAAAATATAAGCAGAAAGTTCATGAAATCTACTTTTCAGTGGGAATTAAAAGAAGATAAAAAGAACTGAAAAGCACGCAGGAAATCCATGAGAGCCAGCGGTGTGGGAGGGAGGAAATGTAGGAAAAGGGCTTTGTAACAAACCGTGCACATATTAAAGCCAATTATTTACACTTTTATTCATAAAAATAAAGTTACTTTTAGGTCATATTGAATAAAAAGGAAACTGCTGTTAAACAACAATAGGTGGCTATTATTATATAACCTATAGAAATGCAATAGATTAATGCTAAGTTAAAATACTCATTCTGCAAAAACTTTTCTGTGATACAAAGATTTGATGTTCATGTTCTAGAAGAGTTTTGTATGGTTTTACTTTGGACATTTTAAAATAATGTGGGTATAAATTCAGAATGGCTACATATTAAAACACCTGTAAAATTCCTTAAAACAGATTTGAACCTCTGCTGCTAAAAATGTTCTCCCATTACAATCAATCTACCCTTCCATCCATCCAACCTCACATCAATCAGTCATTTAGTCAGTCCTTCAGCACTGGTCGTCCAAATATCCATGCATCAATCAATCAGTCATGCTCTCCATCTACTCATCCATTGATTTTCAACAATCAATAATACAGGCATCCTTCAGGCATATGGAGAAAGAAAAGCAAGCTGCTCTGTGTTGTAGACCAGTTTATTGTATCCCAACAGAACATTCACCTTTAACTAACACCACGGGGAAAAAAAAAAGCAAGCAGAAAACTACGGCATGCCACGGTTTTTCATTTGACCCCCGTTCAGACGCCACCCTCCAGCACAAACGTGTTAGTATGTGAACGCACTTCTGCCGAAATGTCAGAGGTGGGTTAGTGTAGGGTTCCAGACCATGCAAATGTTATCCATAAGAACATCAACAGAATGATAAATATTATGTGCACAAAGAAGATCCACGCTTATGGGAGACAGCCATGCATTATGTATCGCCTCTATGCATAATGCATCTTCAAGAACGTTGTTTTTTTGTGATCTCAACAGGCAGTCTGCCTCTGTATTCTGATGTCTACTATAGACCACAAGTTTACATACAAGACATTTTATAATTCACTTTGAATATAGTGATAAAAATATAGTAATAGACAAGTAGTTGGACATCAGTTTGTTATATCACATGAAAATTAATGAACACCAAAATGCTACAATAATTCACACTATTTGTTACATGCAAATTAATGATTTATTGTATATGGGCTGTGGATCATATCAGATGTATTATTTGTGTGAGCAGTCAAATTTTTCATTGCATACAGTTCGTTTTTCATAAGATCAAAACCTTTAAATTTATAGGCAAACACATTTTGAGAAAAGGGAGATGAATCAAAGCAGTTTTTTTTCTTTTGTACTGTAATGTTATTCAGAAAAATGGTTGCAAAGTTTGGAATCAAAAACAAGTAGCTGTCTGGTCCAGGTGTGTGAACCATCACAATTCATTCAAGAAGTCTTTGTATCTGTTTAACGTCAGATACTGTTTTCTTTATGGGATAAAAAAAAATACCCCATCCAATATTTCAGATGCAAATCAGGTTTTACTGAAGAAAAGCCCATAGGAGTTTGAACCTTGAAAATAGTTTTTTCAGCTTGTCTACATAAACGTCCTGCGGTTCTTTGTCTCAAACAGACAAGCAGTCAACTTCCTTCAGGTTATAAATTCCACCCATGTTATTATTTTTTTTATCATTTTCTAAAATAATTCTGCCAAAGAAAATTGATTTAAAGTAGTTTTCATGCTGCACGGTGTTTTGGAGCACAGCTTAGTTGGGAAGGTATGGAAACCAACAGAGACAAAGCAAGAATAAAGGACCTCATCGACACGCACAATGACATGATAGGCAGGGAATTTTAAGGGGTTTGAACTTGAAGAAACGATTGCATTGCAGACAGCAAGACCAGAGTTAGAGGACAGCTTCCAAAGGGAATGCAGGAATAAGATACAATAAGCTTCTTGCATTTAAGAGGCATTAATTAATCATGACAATTGTAAAACACTCTTGTTTGGCATGGGGAATGACCACAGAGTAGCTGGAAGGCAGGTAGGGCATCTGTGCTGAGAAACATGTTTGATACAGCACCAGATAATGTCAGGCCATTGCTGTTTTAGCGCTTCCAATAGCATGCGCCTAGATTGCTATTGCTGAGATTTCCTTTCATTGATGAATCTGATTAGTTTGTTTCAGGCACAGGTCAAGGGAACTCACTGCTTTTGCTGTTTGTATTGCCTTATAACTGTGTAGCCGCTAGTAATTGCAACAAAACTGGGTTACCATTAATGGGTTACTGGTACCTACAGCACCACTTCGTTCAAGGCCAGGTGAGAAGACTGACCGATGACTCAGTGGCCAAGACAATATATGTCATCTTTCGGGCTGCCTTTGGAGGTAACTTTATTTTGTTACCTTGTTTGTGATCCCCCTATCATTACTTTTGTGTTTTTCACTGCACAGTTGATTTCGTGTTTGCGCCTTCCTGTTTTGAATAGTGTTCAAGGTTGTAGTGTTTGTATGTTAAGTACTTGGTCAACGAGTTCATTCATTCATGTCCCAATCCACTTATCTTGCTCTTGGTTTTTGCCTGTTGGACTTTTTTGTTCTTCAGTTTATTTTTTAAAATTTATTTTCTGTCACCAAAAACCCTGTTACTACATGTGTGTGTGTGTGTGTGTGTGTGTGTGTGTATATATATATATATATATATATATATTATTTTTTTTTCTCTCATATGGGAAACCACAGTGAAAAATACCTCATGTCCAAATTGCAAGAAAAATATCAGCTGAATGAACTATTAAAAGAAAAGAAATCTATGGTCAGGTTCGACATCTGAACTATGCTTACAATTCTTAGCAAGCAATTTAAAATCACTGTGTGGCTCGACTGATTTTAAGGCTCTATATCGCCGTCTGCCTCAGAACAGATACTGAAGTCTAGTAATTGGAGTTAATGAAAGCTTCTCCTATTCCAAGATATATGGCCTAACACTCCTAGAAGGTTTATCTTTTCTTATTTTATTTTTTGATTCTGACAGATAGAAATCTTCTCCCATTGACAGCCCTGAAGTGGCTGACACCTTATCAAACCTCATTGAGGCCATTTCCTTAATGTTTACATTTGCTTCACACTCATTAATCTTGCACGCTGTGTACCCTGGTCAATAATAATCTTGAAAAGAACATTTTAAATGCTTACAACTTAGTTTCTTTATGAGCTGTGATCTTCACTGCTGAATAACACAAATTAAATAATCATATTTTATGTCATGATGTCACCCATATCCAGGTTCTGAAAAATACATTATTACTTGTAATTAATCATCAGTACCACCTGCTGGTATCAATACTATTTTGAAATATCCAGCTACATTAGTTAACTCTACATTTTGTTGCCAAGAAAACTGTATAAATAATTGGTAACTGCTTTATTTTTTTTTTTCTTCTTATTTTTCACATTTATTTATTAATTTAAAGGGGACAAAGAACAATAAACCTACATGTAATATGGAGCTGAGCTCATGTTTCTGATACTGCCCACTCCAGTACCGCTGATGCTGCTGCAGTCTGGTGTTTGGTTCATTATTATTATTATTGTCGTCGTCGTCGTCGTTGTTGTTGTTGGCGGTGGCCTTGTGGCTCAGTGGGTAGCACATCAGGCTGGGATGCTGAAGTCTCCTGCTTTGAATCCCAGGCCAGATGTGTCCTTGAGCAAGACACTCAGCACTTGCTTATTGTTAGAAGTATGTGAAATTTTGTAAGTTACTTTGGATAAAAGCATCTGCTAAATGAATAAATGTTGTTTTGATGATGGTGAGCTATTTAAAAATGCAGTTAACAATCTGTTAATATATCTTTTAAAAACACTGAGGATGACATTAGGAATTTATACACATATTACTACTGTGTACATAGTTTGAGCAGACATTATTCCAGACACAGAAAAGTATTTGTAAGCTGACAGCTGTTTATGTGTCAGACTTGTTCAATTACTGAAGCTTACAATGACATTCTCATACATGTTTACTTCATAGAACTATTAATTTGTAGCCAGTGGTATTACCTTGTTGAATTTACAATGGACATCTAAAACCTCTTAGTAATTAGTTTAAGTTGTTTGCAAGCACCATTGGCCGTGACTGCTTAATTTTTCTTTCCTTTAATGAAATCCCGGAGTCCGGACAGTTTCCTGTCAGCATGGTATCAACCAGAGAAATCATACACAAGTGTGATTAAGACCCAATTATTGTATTGTGGTATGGTATTATGTGCCGATATACGTTAATTATTCAATACTGTGTCTGATTTAGCAACATGTTATGGATAATGCCTAATAAAATTTGTCAGGCAAAGATATAAAAATATACACATTTTTCACTGTCACCCCTCCAGGTTTGCTAATTAGGAAAGAAGACAGTTGTGATGTCTCTAACACTAAAGGTGGAATTGCTAAATGTGCTTTGTAGTGGAAATTGTGCAGGTGCAGTATTTAGTGTTTGTTTAGAAATTGGTAATCAATAAACTGTAATACTATTGTTGAGACTGCAAGACTGTTATAGGTTAAGGTTGGTTGGGGGCTAGTATTATTCATGAATTTTCACATTTTGGTGGGGGTGTCTTCTCTCACTAACCCTCACAAATGTGAAGGGCCAACTGCATAATTTATACATATTTCATGCATGAAAATAGTTTTCCCTTTTATGTTATTCTCAAAGAACTGTTTAAGTAACAAATAATGGGCCAGATTTATAACGCTTATAAAAATAGCAAGTGTTTCATTGTGGACATACAAAGTCTACACACTGATGTAAAGCCAAATATCAAGATGAATCATAATTTATGCTAACACAGCATATCTTCAGTGTGATCTCACAACCAACAACGTCCAAGAGGTAAACATAGATATTAAGGAAACATTATTGAAATGAAAAACACTATCGTTGCATTACGTTTTTTCTTTCTTTCTTTATTTTTATTTAAGAGAGCATTTATAACTAGTGCACTTCAAAAGAATATAACTACCAAAACAATAATTAACAAGTCTAATAAGAAAACACTGAAATAGAATAATGTTACTGTACTGTTCCACTCTGGTTGCGTTAGTGTGTTTGTTACACATGTAATTGAGGGTGTAGTGGTGTACAGAGTAAATCGGTCACATTCAAAATCATGAAATACTTAAAATTATATACAACTATGGTAAGTAATATACTCCTGTCATTGATAAAAGTCATTTTGATTAACTACAAATAAATAATAATAACCTTGCAATTTCCGTTAGTGTAGAGTTTTACATAATGTATGTTTTCGATTTAAATTTAAAATGTTTGAACACTGCATAGTCTTTTCACATAAACCATTATGTTTTTCACTATAATTCAATGTCTGACAGTTTGAATTAGAAATAATTCCAGCACTACTGCAGACTGGATTTCACACACACACAAATATATGTGAATCAGTAACCCCAAATGCATACCACACTATCAGACCATTGGTTTGAATGCACCATTTCCCTTAAATAATTAATCTCATTACCCTTTGTATAACATGCCATATGGTTTTCCTTCTTAACTACAAGTGTCTAAATGGAATTAATTCAGTTACATTACAGTGCACTTCTGCGTAAAGTGGATTGTAACAGTGTAGCAGAACGATTAGGATTTTCTGGCTTGTTTGTGTGTAGCATTGGAAATGGTGAGAATGGTGAAATTCTCAAGGCCAGCGTGCTGATAGCATTTAACATGGTCACAGCTGATCAAGGCTGAAAGGCAGGAAAACAATACACTGAAGTGGATGCCTCTAAATGCTTAGATAGAGATGGGAAAATATGTCCCTTCTCAACAAAAGAAAAAAATAAATAAAGCAAAGTTTATTGCTATGAGGATTAACCAGACATTACCGAACACAATTTGAACTTTGCCCTAGTTCTTTAGTATAGTACTTCATAATTTGTAGTCAGAGACTTTTTAAAATCAGGATAAAGTGAAAAGTGAATTTTTAAGCTGCAAATGCATTTTTGAAAGATAAAGAACTAAATTTTACGCTAAACCGTTCAAGGTTGTGTGATTACGTGGTCACGTGTTCAACTGACAATCAAGAAATGCTAAAGACAGTATGAAACGTGTTCAGAGCGATATATGTAAAAGTCAGTTTGATCCATTTTGTCAGTGCCCAAAATACCTGTGTCCCTTGCTACACTTTTTTTAAATTAGAGATTTGTGTTGGGTATATGTAGAAGTACCTCCAATTCTAAAGATATACGTAAATAAAAGTTTGTTCTATTAACAATATTCTTTTCCTTCTTTCAGCTGTTCCCTTTAGGGGTCGCCACAGTGGATCATCCTTCTCCATACCAACCTGTTCTCTGCAGCTTCCTCTGTCACCCCAAC
>JABJVR010014756.1:23636-42336 GCA_025773905.1 Chitala chitala | reverse complement strand
GACTGTATTGTGCATGAATCCTGTTTCCTCATTGCTGATTTCCCCCCCCCTCCCCCCCCTTTTGGAATCTGTACTTAGGAAGGGAGGACAAGGCATAACAGCCAAACAGAAGGGCAGATAATGCTGCATCTATAATAAGTCTGCTCCAGCATTGCAAAGTTTCTTATCTATGAAGTGCTTTTGTTGCCCACTGCGTGAAAATGAGTACAAGGAGAAAAAAAGTCCAACACAGAGAAGTCTCATGAACTTCTACAAATGAGTGTACAGAATATAGTTTGATTTGGGTTGATGTAGGAGTTCTACAATACATCCTTTCCAGTCGAGTGCCGTTCCAACGACCAGGTTGTTATGCAAAATGGTCAGTAAGTAAAAGCCACAGTAACCTAGCTTTGACAGTGACCATGTTTTCACAACTTCAGCCTTCCGTACCCAATTTCTTTCATAAATTATTGTTCACAAAGTGGACATTTTTAACAGCATTTTGTGCATTTTACTTCAAAGAATTTGGTCATAAATCTGTGCAGTGGTCAGAAAATAATTTTTATTTATTATATATAATTTTTTTTTTTTTTTGTCTTTGCATTTGTGAATGATCACTACTGAGGCAGACAGTATTGCAGCTGTACTCAGCTCCTGTGTTAAGCCAGGAACGAGGAGTGGGTGTATCAGTGTGAATTACGGTAATCAGAACACGGCATTGGGAACTTAGCTTACAGTATTTCTACATCCGATATAAATGCATAAATATTTTACTTTCCACCATGTGTGTTAATGATGTTTACGTCAATCTTCGTCAGTCTCCAAGTTGTTTTGATGGTTACATGCGTGTTTTCAGAGTTTGATGTCAGCACTGTTTTGTACCTGGAATGTTGTGTGTTCAGTTGGCTGATGAGCTCCATAACAAATGGTTCAGGGTTGTGGTTAATTTACATAGTTTGCATTTAAATCTGGGCCACAAGTGAGATGTCTGGGCCTGTGAGGAGAGTTTAATTTGAGTACCACCCTGATATTGTTGGGAAATTAGATGTGCTCCAACCACTCTGTGTTTTGTGTTTGCCTTTGTGAACGTCACAAGTCTGACAACAAGACTTTTGCCAGTTGGGCTTCTATGTATGTCTCATAATATTTGCAAATATTACATTTTTAGGTTTAACAGAACTTCACAGAAAGTATTAACGACAAAGATAGGTGAGCGTTACTAATATTTTCAGGTTTTTTTTCTCCTTTTCGCTAAGGCACCTATGTTGAAATGGTGAATTTTGAAGTTGGTTGTTAAACAAGGAACAAAGTGAGCTGTGTTGAATTATGTACTTTTTCCATTTTTATCTCCACATGTAAGCATAACACATCCTGACACACATTTCAGCGTCTGTGGTCACCTGGCTTTGATGGTTTCCTAATAATGACCTTCTCTGGTTTCAGCTTTCACAAAGAAGCCACTGAAACCTCTCCCCTTGGCAACAGGGGCTTCCTCTCTAAACCAATTCGTAGAAAACCTCTAGAACTTTAACGAAAAATGTCTGATCGGTCCATATTAATGTGCAGTATTGATGCCGTTTTTCAGCCAGTGTCTGTATAGTGACATTGTTAGACCAAAGCACTGTAATGCTTACTGCTTTGAGCTGGCCAAACCTTGAAACCAGCTGCTTGTAATTTGCCTGTGTACATGGCAAGTTTGTGTTAGTTTAATTCTTTCATTGTCACAGAGGACCATGAAAGTGTATTTGTGATTGCTCGGTTTCCAATAGTGTACATACTGCATGCTGCCATCCTCTTCTTTTTTTTAAATACATAAAGGTGTGAATATTCAATCTTTATATTATTATCAGTGTGATTTAGAAGTATTTTAATTTACTTTTTTTGTGGTTTCTCCCCTCTAACACTGTGTCAGACCGATGTAGTTGCCCAGACAAATGACAGACGTACTGTATTAAATTTGAGGTTGTCGTATTCACAGAACTGTTGTCTGTTTATAAGACTGTGGGCTATTTGCCTTTGTGTGGGATTTGGTGATGGTGTTGCACTTATTTGTTTTGTAATAATTGGTTACCAGCTTTTGGATAAACATGACCTTTAACGACAGCCGTACTCTTTACAGTCTGTCCCAGACCTGTAATTCTGCACGTCTACAGTCATGTGATCAGGAGGCCAATGTTGAAGATGTGCAGAAAAGATTTGACCTTCTTAGGAGTGCGTTTCTGTGTTGGTCCCAGCCGTGGATGTGCTGTCGTTGATTATTGGTGAATTTTAAAGTTTTTATTCCCCTTGAAAAATTTTTATAATCGTTGACAGGAAAGCCTGTCTCTCCCCACAGACTCTGAACTTAAATTAGGTTATTCTCTGATATTTGCTGGTGGTGCCCTTGTTCAGCTGTTAATTTGCATCCTTCACTAAAGGGAGCCAAATGTTCTGGCTTTCAACCCTTTCAGAGTTCAGACCATACTAAATGGTGCTTTACAAAATGCGGCCAGGCGTTTGAAAGGCCTCTCAGTGTGACGTCTTAATTAAACATTCCTTTTTCCCCCTGTTGTGCCGTGATTAAGAACTAATTTCACAAACTGACCTAAAACCCGCATTTATGTCAAATAAGAGAGAACGATTTTCATTAGGACTTACTTCACAAGTGTTGCAAGTCTTTAAACTTTGGATGTGCTGTTTTGTTTTATTGTCGTCCTGTTTGTACTTTGAAATTTCAGTTGTGGTTAATTCCTCTCATAACCAACAACTTGATTGAAACTGATGTGCACAAGTGCCATGTGAATCATGGTTCTATTTTCAAACTGTTAAACATTTTTTTCCCATTTGGTTGAAGAAGCAATCACAAAGTCTTACCTGGCCTAACATGTCTCACCAGTTCTAAATTCCAGTCAGTATTTAACAGCATTGTTTCTGACACCAGCTTTTCAATTAAAAAGGAAGTTTTCCTAAAGCATGCGGTAGTAATGCTAAAAAGATATATTGTATGTTTCTTGAATGTTCTGTTCCGGAGTATTCTTTTCTTTAATGGATAATGTCTCCATAGCTCTGTATATTGTAGAAGAAGGGAGGGCTTTAGTCCAGCTGGGCGTGTCTGTTTTGGACAATAACTCGTCTAATTCCCATGCATTCCTTAGCCATTAACAAGCCCTCCTTAATGATTCCACTCTGTACACATCGCATCGTGGTTTGAAGCATGACCAGTATTATGCAGGTATGTAACGTTACCCAACAGTGGTGCGTCAGCGCTGGACCAGAGCTTTGGACTTCAGTGGTAATTTTGTCACACTTCGTTACATTGCAAAGTGGAGGAGCTGCTGTGTGGGTCCTATCAAAAACAGTTACTTCTTCTGACTGATACTTGCATGGAAGTTGATATTGATTGAATGAGTTTTGCTCTTGTTTTCTCTGTGGTTGACTTTTGAGGATAAATTGTAAAGACAATTTAAGTGTAGACTGTCGTCTTTATGCAAGGAAAATGTAGGCCAGTGTTCCAGTACTGTAGGTGTATGGCATTCTAAGTTCAGCACATTTTCTTTAATTCTGAGCAACACTGGCTCAAAAAACTTGTGCAAAAGAATTTACACTTTTTCTTTTTATAGATCACCACTATGGTATTGCACTGTAGTAAAGGTGTCCCTATTTTTATAACTGTGTAAAGTGCAGAATCAGATTTGAAGTCTTTATAACCCATCTGCAGTTTTTTTTGTGTAGAATATATTATGAGATCCTAACTCCCCCTCTAAACTGACTATGTGCCCCTCTTTTGTACATGGCTGCTGTGTGGTTTATTTTTAATGTACATGGGTGGATATTTCATAAATGGTGTACACCAGATCAGTATACCTTTTGAGAGTATTTTAGAAAACCAGTGCCCACACAACCAAGTTTGGTGTACTGTTACATCCTTTTTTCTGCGCTCAGTTACAGTAAGTAGGCTCTTTGACTAGCAGGGGCTCAGTGTCTGTAGCAGGTGTCCTTTTAGCCAGTGGCAGATGTGCTGACCGGCCTTGAGTCATTGCCCCTCCTCTCCCATCCCTGACTTGGATACATGTACCAGAGCAACAAAATGCATATTAGTAACTTGTCTGACTGTCACATGATGTTTAAACCTATACTGTTACACATCACTGAGTTTGCTCCTTAAATCAGCCTTTTCCGATTTACAACGGACACCTCGCTGAACACTGTCAAATGCAGCGAAAAGAACAGAAGAGTAATGCGTACTCGTGCCCCGTGATGCCGTTTTACTTCATCCCAACTCTTCAGTTTTGTCTTTGCAGTTGTTTCTCTTGTATCGCATTGTTTCGCACAAATTTATCAGTCGCTCGCTGTCATTAAGTCATTGCTCGGTGTGGCATGTAATTACCCCCCCCGCCCCTCCAGTAGAGTCGTCTTTCATTACTGGAAGCAATTAAAAATTGATGTGTGTTTGTTTTGTGCACTGCTGAATTGGCCTTGCCTGCGCTGAAGTGAGCTGGGCAGGGTGGCAGGAGTTCCTGGGGGGGGGGTGACGTCAGGGCAGACAAGGGGACCCTGTGTGCATGGCAGGCACGGGGCTCAGCGAGGGCAGTTGGGCCTCTCGTACAAAGGGCCGGGGTATGGGGGGCATCCTCATGCCTCGCTATGTGCCCTCCAGTGGGCCCCGCGATAACGTTGTCCCACCCCCCTTGCAGAAGGAGTGGAACAAATAGGCTCTCTAAACCCCCAATCCGATTACCTTCCCTGTCCATTGCTGTGCCACTCCGTTCTGTGCTGTGTAGCTCAGGTTCTGAAGCAGAATGTTAAGAATGTTAAACGCCTTGAGGCTCAGCTGTGTATGTAAAAAGCAAAAGTTTAAAGTTTTTACATTGATCATTGTGTACTGGCTTTTAGTTTTGATTAGTACCTGTTCGAAATGTATTGATAACTAGTATGTTTAAATTAAGATAGAGTCTATAATTTCAGTGAAGAAGCAGAAATCGGTCCTGGATGAAGTGTAGTCTTGTGTTTTCTATGTATAGCCGTTTTTATACATCAAGTTGTAAAGCCATACAAGAATGTTACATAAACCTTCCTCTTTGTTCTTTTTCTATTGCCGATTCCTTTCTGGGCGGTATGTTACACTTGTAAAAGTCCTTTTGTGTGTCGTCTTCTGGGCTTTTCTTGAAGGGCACCATGAAGCACTTTAAGATAAACAGGACCGTGTGTACATAAAGCAACGTGATCATGAGACATGTGCCGTAAACGCATAGGGAAGGGATGGGAGAGAGACGACGGTAGAAGGTACTGGGTATACCTGAAAAGGTAGATCAGAGGGGGGAGAAAAACAAACAGGAGGAGGAAAGAAGCGAGGTTAATGGTGGATAACAGAACGGTTAACAAGTATACAGGAAATAAGTGGCATTTAATTTTAGTACTGATTGTGGTAGTGAAGCTTTCCTGTCACTTATCTGCCCTGCTGGTAAAAGATTATATAAAGACTCTGTGTTAATGGCCCACTGTGCAAACCTCACACGTGCTAGCTGTCACGTCTGTGTGCTGGAGCCACAAATGTGGCTTCAGAATGAAAGCTTAATTGATGTTAGATGCTGACACAGTTCTCAGAAGATCTGTATGTTCCCTTTTATGAATATAAACATCCATATTGCCTGTTTTCACCCTGGAGTTAAAAAAAATATATATATATATATGTGTATATATGTATGTGTGTGTATATATATTCAATGGATTTTTAGCAATGATCCATCTGTGTAAATGTTAAAGGTAGATTTATAATTCATGTACAAGTAAAGATGACTGAAAATTTAAAAACTGGAGTTCATAAGAGGTTTTAATGTCATTTTATGTATTTTATTTTTTAATGCAATGGACAACTAACCACGATGAGCCCAAACAGGTTTAATTATGTTGTTTTGGGACAGTGTGTACTTTCAGGACATCATTTTGTAAGCATAAATAATAAAAAGAGTTGCAGTGAAGTTAATGATACTTAATGTTTTTTTTTTTTTTTTCCCTCCTGCTGCAGACTAGTCTAGTGCTCACATTTTTTGGCGGAAAAGCTGCATGACGCCACAAATTTCTGAAAATTTTACTTCTGCACGCTTGTGTTGCTAACTAGCATATTAAGATAATGATTAAATTCCAGCTTAGAGGCAGGGCTAAGCCTGAAGCCTGTTTTTCTGAGGTTGGGTTGGTACAGAAATCTTCACTCCTCGTCATTCCTGTTTAATTTACCAACTGGCATTTCATCAAAATTTTTGAAATGCTCTTCTTGGTGTGGACTTCAGTCGTTAAAAATTATATGATTCTGAGATTCAATAACTCCCAGCCTGGGTTTTGAACTTCAAACCCATTGACTGAAAATTGAGTTGTTAACCTCCTCTCTGTAGTGTAACTCCAATAAGAACGTCTGTCAGCAACAGTGATTTGATGAGACTCTGGTCTGCTCTTAGACAATTAGATTAAATTGTGTACATGTTAATACTGTGTAGTATATTACGGGGTAAATGTACACAAGGGATGGAGAGGATGTGCAGTCACCAGAAAATTAAGCCACTGCTGTTATAATTGTCACGGCTTTAAACTAAAGTCACATGTTTTTAGGCAGCTGCATGTCAAATGTCCCCTTTCGGTTTGTTGCCTTCTTTTCACTTTCCACGACTGTATGTAACAAAAATGTAAAGCAGTTTGACGACAACAGAATGGACCTACGCATTCATGCGGTAACTTGGTGTTTTCCCCATGTGTGATTACCTGTCACCACCTGTAGATGGCAGTGCTGTCCCCCATTATTTTCTAAAAGCTCCAAAACCTCGTAGATGTAAACTGTAAATTACTTTTTGCTCCAGCAACATAGAAGAGCAGATGGTTTTGTATTAAATGTGACTGTCCGTTTTAATGCTCTGCAAAATACTGGAGCGAAAGTACCGTATTAAAAAGCAGGGTGGTGGGGCCACCCTGCTTTTTAATAGTCCTCGGTACACAGACCAAGAGAACCAAATTAAATGTATTTAATACGTACCGAATTTGTTGAAAGCACGTCATTGTTATTTGGGCTCCTTGTATGACTGGTACTGTGGAGCTGATTTTCAGATGTAATAATTTATAGTTACTAATGATCATCTTAAATCCAGCAAATAAAGTTGACAAACAAAAGGCAGCCATCGTTTACCGTTTTGTTGTAAATATACTCAAGCGGTGTCTTCTGTGCGTAAATAAGATCTTTTCCAACTCGTTGGCTTGGACTTTATTATAAACAAGGCTTTAAAACGCTGCATTGACTTCGCCTCAGAGGGGGCAAACAATTCTTTTTTAGGTTTGCCAGCAAGCCGCTTGTGCCTCAGTTAGTTAAATCCAACGACGTGAAAATAGCCCATTCCCTGCACACTTCCTGGAAGTAATTGAAGGTTTGCATTCTTGCGTTTGGCTTGCTCTTTCGTGTGGAAGACGGAATGTATTCTGGGGTTGGATTTTAGTGGCTTGCTGCGCTGCCAGTTGTGTTTTCAGCACTTGAACAGATAAAACACATTCCTAAAATAGAGGGGAAGCGGAGCCAGACACGCATTCCAAACTATTGCCCCCAAATCGCCTACTTTCAGTCTTAGTGGGGAGACGACGCCTATTGAACTACATGGTTCTTACTGAGCTGAGGAGCACGGTTATCTTTCGTTCGCACTTCATCTTTAAGTTTAAACCTTTTCAAGCGTTCTTTTAATAGGTCGGCTTAGCTGTGTGCGCACACACACACACACACACACACACACACACACACGGGCTACTGGAGCAAAAATAAGACATGAATATGAATACCTAGGTATTCAATTATAATGTATGCTATTAATTAGAAATAAAGTTGTTAAGCCCTTTTTTGGTTTTGGGCAAAGATGGTTTAAACTGCTGTCGCTGAAACCTTGTTCAGTTATATTTGGCTATAAATACAACTGGAAGGTAACCTTGCATGAATACAGCATCAGAAGTGAACAGAACAGCTTTATTTTCTGGAAATAAAAATAATGTCCATCCATCACCAAATGTGTCCAGGGCCACCGGTAGTCCCTGGACAGGCACCGACCCATTGTAGTGGGATGTTTGTGATGATGAACTGACCTGCTTTCCCCCCTATTTTAACACCTTCTGTTCGGGACGCATAGTGCTTCATCATCAGTAACAATTTTTTTTTTTTTTGTTGTAACAGCTGATATTTCATTATAGTTGTGAGACAAGTTTCTCCATGCTGCGTGTTACATATATTGCTGTATTGTTCTACATGGTTTTCAAGTTCAGCGGCAATAATCCATATTTTATGTAAAAGGTCTTCTGAGGTTCACTGTTTGGATTGTGTTTTTTTTTTTTTTTTTTTTAGTGGTTGGCAAGCATGCGCATTTCAGGTATGATACACATGGTCACTTGTACGGGCTTGCGCCGGTCCTGATCTGCTGTTATCTGAAAGCACACTCTTCCTACCGGCTTGTCGCCGAGTCCCCCAGAGCCGCACGCATGGCGGTCGGCCTGGGCTGGGCTGCAGGGCTCTGCTCACAGAAAAGGAATGCTAATTGTGGTCCACAGAGGAGGAGTCGAGTAGCTTGCTCGTTCTTGGGCAAACGTTGATCCTTTGCTGCCTGTCGTAGCATTAGTGCAGGCCCTTGTCTGGCCCCACCACCCTGCTTTTTAATTTTTATTATAATTTTTAATACCTTTTCTGCAGCATTGTGTGCTTCTCTTCTTTTGATTGAGCCAACTGAAAAACAACAGAAGTCATGTCCAAAGACTTTAAGGCCATAACAAAGTTCAAATTAATCGCTTTGTTTTACTTTCTCACTCAGCCAAGCTTTTAACCCTAATGATGAGGGACTTTCACATCAGTCATTAAGCGAACAGGTTCTCGCGCATGTTGACTGGACGTTGCCGTGGTAAACGTGCGCTCCACACGGGCGGTCGCCAAGAGGGACGCCCAGGGAGTGTGTGCCTGTCTTCAGCATGCCTCGCATTGCTTTCAGCGCCGCAGAATGTTTGCATGTAAATACATGTCCACTTACCCCTGCACTAGGGAGAGTGATCATGCAACTTGTGTGAAAGGCTCTGAAGGAAGGGTTGATTAAAACTTTCTTAGATGGTGTCTGTTCTTTCGGTAATGTGATGAAGAATCTCAGGAATGAGTTCCTGAGGTGGCTGATGAAGAGCTTGCACAGACCACATAAGACGAATGGGAGGGAGGAAGAGGACGGTAGCCCAATGTTTCTCTGGGCCTTCCCTTTAGCGTTTGCCCCTGAATGAAACATAACATGATAGGGGCCCAATTTTAACAGTGACCTTCAAGAAAGGAGAAGTTCTTAAGCATTAATGTGTTTTTTATGGTTAACATGTACAAGGCATTTTGTTGTATTCAGTTTGATTCAACATTTGTCTGCGGTATCAGTTTAGTTTTTCGGTCCTGAAATGGCACTTAAAATGATTTCCTTGTGTAGTAAGTTTTATGTTTACAAACAGTTTTTGGCTGTGAGGCACTGGGAAACAAAAGAAAACTATTGCCCAGTAAAGGGTTAAACATGTGGCATAGGATTAAATGTTTTAGCGGTTGTGATATTGAGACGTGGGATATCATTGGCCGTTGTGAAGCCTTTGTACCTCCAGTTCTCTTGGTGTTTGGTTTGTCACAGGAGTATCTCTCTGCACATCTGGATTGACCATCAATGTGTGCTGTGGTGATTTAACTTTGTCAGCCTCTGATGTTATCCTGTCTATACTGTGCACTTCAAGGCTTCCCTCCTCTTTGCCTTGAACTTGAAGGTTGACCTTCAAGTATTATTCTGTTGTACCTCAAATTCAGATCAGTGAATTTAACCACACACACACACACACACACACACACACACACACACACACACACACACACACACACTATGCTCCGCTTGGTCCCTGTGATGTAAAACACCAGTTCCCGTTATAAGACCCCTGTCATCAGAGGAACTTTGCTAAACTTAGCTGTAAGTCATACCTTCTTTTAGCCTGAGGCGACACCAGGGCTAATCCTGCCTGTAGCTTCTTCTCACCTCGGAGTTGGTGACCACAGTGTGTCAGGGCACACAAGTATGAAGGGCTCAGGTAAGAACAGCTTTCAGAATTTTTTTTTTTTTTCTCTTCTTCAATGAATAGTATCATTAGCCTGACAATTTTGCTTGTCTCATTCATGTCGGTTTACAAAGGCAGTGATGACCTTTTGTTTACTGTCATCAAATTTGAAATTTGTGAAATGTGCCTTAAAATGTGGAATTGAACATCATTCTCCCTAACTATATTTTGGTAACTGTATTGTATTTTATTTTTTTTTTTTTTTTTTTTTTTTTTTTTTTAGAAACCTCTAACAGAAAGAATAAAGTGTTGTATCTGTAGTTAATCTAAATATATCACTATCTGAAATTATCAGTTTGAGTATGTTAACCAGTTTAGTAAACCACTCGGTTGATACAAATTTCAGGTCTCTGAAAGAAATGCCGGTATCTGCTTATGAAATACAACTCGGGTTCATAATGAACTTTGCCGTTATTGTAGAATTTTAACTGCTTAGTGGACACATTTTATTCTTAAAAAATGAAATGCAGCAAACCCAACATCTAAATTTCTTTGATATTCTGCCTAGTTGTGTGTTTACATGCAGAATTTCTGGAACTTGAATTTAGCTTAGATGTTGAGTGTTGTCCAAAATGCTGGACTTGAAGCTTTAAGAGTGTCTCATGGAGTTAGAACCTTTGCGTGGTGATTGTGCAGATGTGTTGTCGTTAATGTGAGGTCTGTCTCTGACACACACAATGCCTACACATGGAACGCAAATTGAAGGGGTATGGAGACCCTCTGTGCAGGAGGAATCCACAGCCACCGTGAAGATATTAAACGCATTTATTTTTGGATTTCTTTTACGAGTGTTTAAAAAAAAAGTGTCATATTTAAACAGCAGCGTGTGCTGTTGAAGTTGAGCAACATGGAAGAAAATGAAGAGCGTTTTAGAAGGTTTTGTTGACTTTATTGGTTTTTATACAAATTAGGTTGTCTGCATGCTATCTTGTGCTCCTTTCTTCTTGTTGGCATTATAGATATTAGACAATAGTTGCACACAGATCTGATTACAGAAAAAGGGAATGTACTGTGTTTGAGGAAAGGTTCTGCTTTGGTTTGACTGGTATCTGATGGACATGCTCATCTTATATCTTTAATATTTTGTATGCTAATACAGCCACAATTTAATTTCATTGAATCAGCTTTGATGTTTAACATATGACATCATAGCAGAGTCTTAATATTAACAGGTTTTGAACTTATGTATTTTCTTAGGTGTTGGCTAAAGGAAGGAAAAGGCTGAACAAGTACAGCCTTTCTATAACATTTGCTCATGAGACTCTGGCATTATGCGTTGTTTTGGGGTCCATAAATTGAGCTACATCATAGTCTGCGTTTAGCAGTGACACTGTCCAAGTGTGTCTCATATGCTTATCCAAAAATACCTTCCGTACGTTATTAGCAGCCAAAACGTGTGCACAAAAAAGGAGCGAATAAATAAGCACACTTTGTAATTGGAATAAGTTGGTTACAATGGCGTATATCGCTTATTTGTCATTAGGATGGATGGATAGATAGTATTTATACCCAAGAGGAAATTCTGTTATTGCAGTAGCCAAGACAGTGTACAGATGGGTTAGAGCTAAAGGTGAGGACCAATAAGGAAGTTTTTAAAAATATATACTAAGAAATTACAAAGGAAAATAATAGAAACAGTTGTTTAATGTGTGCCAGTGTATAGAAACAGTAAGTGTGCAATAGACATGGTATAACAGATACTTATAGTCTGTCAGAGTGGGAGGTCCCTGTGCCGAGTCAATGAGAGTTTTAATCTAAAGATGTGCTTGTTCAGGGCTAATTCTGTTGAATAAGAAAACGATCCTGTTTTGGTCTCCTCCTTTGGAGGTTTTTTATTTGTTCCACTCAAATCTGTACACATTGCTGGCATGCTTACCCTGAAATGAAAGTGTTTCTTGTCAGTTTCCTGGACATCAGTTTCAGTTTAAAGTGTCCATTGAAATTTAGTATTTTTACACAGCTCTGAGCTGGACAGAATATTCTGGGGAAGAGTAATGTCTGGAGCAGCAAACTGTGTCTAATACTGTAACGTCCATGCTTTAGTAAAGAGTTACCTCTTGAGGTAACATTAAGAGAAAGAGTAAAAAATGTGATGAAGACATCAATCGCTTTGCATCTGAATGGAAGTATTCGGAGATCTGATCGTGGGCTTAGGGATCTTAATTGAAACACTTGTACTGGTTAAAAATATATACTGAATATAGGAAGTGTAAAAATACTTTTTGAAGTAAAATATTTTAGAACTTTGTCAGTCTGACACATGATTTCATTGACTGATTTCCTTATGTAAGGATGCAAGTACAATGTATTTTTTTTATTTAGGGTTCTATAGTGAATTAAACTGAAGTGACATTCTATGCATGTCTTATGAGCCGCATGTTTGTCTGTTTATCAGTCGCTAGTTACTGAAAACATGAAGGAATTACTGTGTTCTGTCATATCCTTGTAATTTGTCAGGTTCAGCACATGAACAGCTGTCTGGCCAGAACATGCAATTACGGATATGTAAACAAACATGTGACAAAATGCAAAAAGTGCCCTAATACTTTAAATTAGAACAAGATGATGCTTTGTGCTCTAGTCTGAAATACGATCCATGTAGTTCACTTATATCCGGAACAATTTTTGGATCCGAGATAAAAATAAGGTCAGGAATGGCAGTGATTACTGTTGAGCAAATATAGGTCTGTGCTACTTTCAAGAGTGCTGAATCTAAATGCTTATCTGTTCCATTAGTTGAAGAGCAAATGAAAACTTCCTTAACCAAATGGCAGTAGTAAATTTTAAGGTTAACATTCCATTGCAACAGGGTTTCAGAAAGTCCTTGTTCTTTTCCAGAAGTTAAGGTGCAATGAATTAATGACCTGTAAACATCATGGACAAGTAATTAAATGTCCATTTGGTGTTATCACAAGCTTATAACAAAAAAAATTAGCATGATAAAAAAAAACATTACTGTGATTAACATCTCTAGAGATAAAAACTGTGAACAAGCTGTACTTGTATGCATACAGACCTTCCCTGAGTTCACTTTATTGGCCTCATTTTAATGCAATTAACAGCCCCCCCCCCAAAAAAAAAACAGGTACAAAATGGATGAACTTGAAAAAAGGGTTGAAGACAAAGTTTTTGAAGAAAATATGGCACAACGCATGTGAACTCTTGCATGATGTCAGAGGTTTTTTTTTTTCCCCCTTTTCTTTTTTTTCTTTTTTCATTTTGTGCTTCACTGTGAGACACATTTTGTTTCCAGGGGATGTACATTCTGTAAGAAGTGTGCCCGTGTAATAGGGCAGTACACTTTGTGCTTGCAGTTAATTCAACTGTCTGTTTACATTTTCACTTCCCTTAGTTTGCAAGCCGAAACGTACATGAAGATCCGGACTTGATGCATGGCATTTGCATGACTGTTTGCATTGCATGCCAGCGTGGAACTGACAGCAATCAGCGGCACCCGTTGCACAAATGGCACAGCTTAATGGCAGTACAACAGGTAACCTCCCTGCTCTGTGTTTTGCATTTTCATTGGTGTGTTTTATTTATATATATATTTTTTTAAGAAATCACACACTGCATGCTTGTGAAACTGTTCCAGCAAAAAAGTAGTTATGCTTTTGATTTTTTATTTATTTTTTTTCTTCTTTCGCCCCAGGTTGTGTTATCAAATTCAGCAATGCACACAAGCATTTTATAAAATTAATCAGCCAAAATAACTGATCTGTAAGGAGTATAGTGTTTGCATGCCCACAAAGTAGGAAAAAATCCATTGTGTTTGAGAATGTCTTCACTGTTGCATGCTTCTACATGCTTGTATATCTGGATTAACTAAGCAAAACTGACCTGTGCATGTATTACACATTTTTCTTAGGTGACAGTTTTACCATAGAACAATGGAGTGATTTAGACCAAACCCAGACACCTGGTCTTCGTATTTCAGAACCATTACCTTCCAGTCGTGTTTTACTAAGAATGTAAATTTATTACTTATTTGCAGGATTCGTGTGACAAATGGTTAAATGTATATCTGAAAGAAGCAGACTGGATTTCTTTACCAGTATTAAGTTCTCACCTGTGTAGCAAAATAAGCCTTGAAAGCCTTTAAATTGATGACACAGACTCTGTGATTTTGGTTGAAAGTACGTTTGCTTTCTTGTACATTTTGCATTTAATGCAACCTAATTGGTTTAATAATTTAAGCCTCTAGTAGATTAGTAACAAATATTTTATTAAATGTACATTTTGGTTAATTACCTGATACGTTTCTCAAGTCATTTATGGATTTATGATAATGCTACAAACTGGTCATGTCTTTT
Source organism: Chitala chitala (assembly GCA_025773905.1). Classification (NCBI taxonomy): domain Eukaryota; kingdom Metazoa; phylum Chordata; class Actinopteri; order Osteoglossiformes; family Notopteridae; genus Chitala; species Chitala chitala. The sequence continues at coordinate 27,937 of JABJVR010014756.1, read as the reverse complement.
CTGTGTGTATCTGTCCACGTGTGTGTGTGTGTGTGTGTGTGTGTGTGTGTGTGTAAATGGGATACAATTTAAAAAATATGATTTACAGTTTTCTGTTGTCAACTGTGGTATTCCTGCTTGGGCTGAACACTACACAACTGTCTATTCAGGAATTTCACAGTATGGTGACAAATATGCTAAGAACAAGAGTCCTTTATTTAGTGGGAACATTTGCTATTTCAGTAATCATAGTCTGGGAGGAAAGTACTGTGTATATTTATTTTTTGTAGCTTTAAGTCATTGCTATACTAAATTAAACTGACATTCAAAGTCAAATCATTGCACAAAGCTGTTTGTGTGTTTGCATACCCATACTGCCAGTCTTCAGAACCTGGTAGAAGGAGAAAAGTAGTTCGTTTTATTTATTTATTTATTTATTTATTTTACCACAATATGCGCAAAGGTCATTTTGTGTTGTATAAATAAATATTGAAACGAGCACAGTACGTTAAACAACTTGCACAACATAATTTGAGAACAAAGTCCTAGATTTCAGTCAATAAATCTGATGGAAGCTGGTTTCGCCTCAGGCTTTGCAAATAACCTTGTTAAAGTGCAAAAGTACTTTGTTTTCAAAGCATTTGCACCTAAAATAAAGACAAAGCGAGACGTGCTGTATGGGGAGTCTGGCAGTTTAGTCGGCCGTTCACCTTTCCTGTTGCTGCCTTGTTATTACGGACACAGAACACAAAGCCAGCCGGCTGCTCTGGCTGGAATCCACACAAAACAAGGTGCGCACCAGCTAAGGCCGTGCCCTCCGTGCTGCGAACAAACTAGCCAAGCTGTGCTTTTGGCGAGGTGTGAATCGGATGCCTTTCTTTTGTATTTCACTACAGCAGCGAAGGTTTCTAATTGTGCAAAAAAGGTATCCGACAATCTTCCAGTTCCTGGGGTATTCACGTACACACAGGAAAAAAAAACCCATAGGTACCAAATGCTTTTCTCCTAAGTTATGCAAAGTGTTTGAATTTACGTAGAAAAAAAAACTATCCCTGTAGTTTCACTAAAACATAATTAAATGTATTTAAAATTCTCATGTTTCACAAGTTTTTGTTTCCATTATATGAATTGGGATTAATCTAAAAAAAAAAAAAAATGCGATTTCAGTCATGCAGCTTCTCCAACGCAAATTGGCCAATCGCATAATTTGTGACGTCTAAAATCTTCTTTTAAACGAGTACTTAACTTTGCTCGTACAATCTTCCCGTTCTTCAAATGTCGCTTCCCCTCAAATTGGTAAACAAGAAATTAAGTAACCTAAATGGGCTGGGTGATTATTATACTGTGCACACACATCCCATATGAAAGAGAACTGAGTTCCTCACTGTTCCTTTACCGTAGGTTCAGCCCAGTTTCTGATGTTTTTGGCATAAATCGCCCCAGTCTCTGCCCTGTGCATAGGTGGCCATTTAAAGCTGCTTTCCGTTTCCCCTTTGAATCAGAAAGTCTTCTAACTCGGAGTCGCTGCGGCGTTTCCCATTATGGCTCACCCGAAGCCAAAACTGGCAAAGCGGAGCGCTCCAGCCTCGTCTTGGCCGGTGCGCGATTAAAACGCGCATCGGCTGGCAGGCTGCAGCGGGCTGCTCAGGAAATTCCAGGAGCGCGTGAGAAAGCCCTCCCATCAGACGGGAGGGAGCCTGCGGCGTGCTGATGTGTCAGGATGTGTCGACTGTTCCCTCGGACCCAGCCCAGAGCCATTCCCAAGTGTACCGCACTCTTTCTTTACCGTAAAGGCCAAAGTCGGTCAGCCTTTCAATTGTTTTATAGCTTTCGCCTGAAAGCGTGTGCATTTCAGGTAAGGATGATCATGATGTAATGGATAGTATAAATAATATTCTCCTTTTACAATTTCAAAATAAATATGTCGGGTACTTAAATTTTCTTTTATGTGGATGCTTTTATGTGGTTGTGAAATGTATACATTGCATAATAAGCAGGTGTATATTGACTTCTAGCCCACAAGTTCTTAATAGTAAGCAATGTCAAGCCTTGCCTTTTTGGAAGGGGGAGGGGGGTGTCTAACCCCACCAGCCACGGCAAAATTTGTATAGTTTTATTTTAATGAAACCATTCCAGTCTCATGCTTATATTTATAGTACTAGACTGGACACACTTTCTATTATGGAATACAATGCAAACACGCTGATTTAAAATTGTGACTTGACCTAAAAATGTTGCTTAGTTTGTGCAACTTATTTACATCAAGTTCACGAAGAGAAGCATGATTGTAAATGGTGTGTTTTAACGTTACTAGTCATTTTATTACAACATTTGTGAGGATTTATGGGTTCATGTGATTTAATGGTACATTCCTCACACTGTTTGTCACGTAATGGTTTAAATTTAATGTTTAGACAGTTCTCTATACGCTAATAGGCTTTAGTAACAACGTACTGTATGTGTGACCCTTTCAAAATAAAAGAAATGCTTCTGTGACAGTCAGATTGTTGGAATGGGCATGGTGTCAGAACAATTGCCTTTTGGGCTGTTTGTGTTGTAGTAAGTACACCTGGGTGCCAAAGCACTGAATCACATGTGTGGAAAATGAACATCTCTAGGCATCTGGACAAATCCCAAGTATGAGGGATCATTCATCCACATGATATTGTTGCCTTCCTAATGAAGGTTTGCTGTTGGAACAAGGGCCTTTCAGAGTTCAACTGTACTGCTATGATTTTCTTTCTTGGCAAAGGAAAACGTCAGGTTTATTCAATAACGCAGTAATTTGTGTAATTACATGAATAACTTCACTGAATTACTGTTTTCTGTGAAACCTGTGCATGAAAATGTAATGCTGGTACAGTGTAAAAAAATAAAAATAACTACACACAGGCCCACATTCCTATGTTTAATCATTGGCTATTAATTATTCAGTTACCCTATGGATTTTTATAGAGTTTATATGAATATTTAAATCTTTCCTCTGCAACTCAACTGTGGTTGTCTTTGACTAGGGGCTGGCTGTTTTCATAAAGAGCATCTTGCTTTATCTAGCTGCAGGTCTCAGGAAAGCCATCTCAAAAGTACTCAAAGCACAAAAATATCATTGTCTCTGCACTACCAAAATTGTGGTCTTTTTCTCTGCTAAACAAAGCTGTCTTCATGTGGATTACACAAATGTTCAATTATTTGCCTAATGTTTTGGGTGTAATCTTGCATGCTGGAGACGTCTTGCAGCATGACGTGGTTTTGCGGTCGTACACAGAAACCATTGACTTCATGTCACTGGTGCTGAACAGGGAGCAGGTTGCTAATTACAGCCATTTGCTTGTTCTGATAACACAGATGTCAGAAACAGAATAAGGAGCCTCAGTTATTGCTTACTGACTCAGTTTGTCTGCTCCATTACGTTGTTTTTTTGTTGTGGGACCATCACTGTGAAAGATTATAAATGTATATATATTTTTTTTTGCCTAAAAAAGCTGTCATGTTTACAAAGAATGTGATATATTTATGGAACATTTATTTTTTTTATTATAATCAGTTTCAAAATAAAGAAAAATTCAATAAATGCACACTTACAAACCTGGCTGGGAAAAAGAAGAAAAGAGGTCCAGTTTATGGCACAGGAGGCACCTCTGGATGGAGCTATTTGATTGGATGGCTTGCTCAGCCTATGACAGGCCACGCTTTGCTTGGCTAAGTTTACACCAATAGTGGAATTCTTTCCCTTATGGGTTGAGGAGCGAGGAAGCGGAGGCAGAACAGGAGTTAGAGTGGGAGACAGTCTTCTCTCCACAAGAGCACGGCTTTGTGTACGAGTAAGGGACTGGCTGAGTGCCGATGTTTAAGGCTCGGGTGAGTATGGACGGGCTGAGGAATGGGAGGCATATGACTTTTTAAGCAGCTTTTTATTTTACATCTATTCTGTCCAGTAAACAGGGCCTAAAAGTAAGAAGCCAATGCAGACTGAAGCTGTAGTTTTTTTAACTCTTTGTTTCTGATCTGCCAAGGAGCTTAAGCTCTGTGCTTGAGACTGCTCTGTCACAGTGTGTGTTTTTGTGTTGGCCTAGGAAGCTGCTTTGTGTACACAGAGCATATTTAAGACGCTTGTGAAATTCTGCCTTAGGTGTGGAATGTGGAATGCGAAAGTGGCTACAGCTTTTGACTTTAAGGTTTCCTTGTAAGTTGAGGTGTTGGCTAAGAAAGGGTTTTTTTTTTTTTTTTTTTTTTTTTTTTAAAATTTTGTGTTTTTGTAACAAAACCGGGGTGGGAAATTTTTAATATGAAATAACCCAAATTATTAACCGGTAAATTTTTAA
>JABJVR010014756.1:0-23626 GCA_025773905.1 Chitala chitala | reverse complement strand
AATATTCGTTTTTTTTTGGTTTTTTTTTTTGTCAATGGGATAAAGATTTTTTTTTTATTTTTTGTTTTTTTTTTTTGGTTTTTGTAATTAACTTTTTTTTTTTTTTTTTTTTTTTTTTTTTTTTTAAACTGTTCTGTTTGTGTCACTAACCGTGGAGAGGAAATATTTACTCTGAATTAACCCTCTTTCTTCTCCTGTACTTTTCTCAAATAAAAAAAAAAAAAGCAGCAGCGCATTACGTTATTAAAGAAAAAGGTATGCCATGTCTGATTAGTTATTAGGTCGTATGTAGGTATATCGGGTACATGCAACATCAGATCAGACAGAAATAACTTCTTGTTTTCTTAGGTTAGGATATGATAAAAACAGTGACCTTATCTGCTGTACTTTGTAGGCAATTGAACGCTTACTTGTGTAGCAGCACAGTAAAAATCCATTTTGTACTTTTCACTTTAAGTTAAAAACTAGATAATGTCTTTTCATTTAGTATTGCTGCTGTTGTGTAACTTTTAAAATTAAACGTCTTTATAAATACATGACATTACTTAACAAATTGCTATAAATTAGAATTTGGATGTGTTAACATGGACTTAAATGAATAAACCATTTATTTGTTACATGCTTTCATAAATAAGCCTATTGACAGTCAGGAAACAGGTGCTACTGGGAAAAAAATTATTTGTAGGCTTAAATGATGGTTTAAGGTGTGGTGGAAAACTCAGTCCATGTTTTATTTATGAGCTTAAACATTTATTGTGCAAGGTCGGTACATCAGAAAATTAACCATACTTCCCCCCCCCCCCCACTCTGCAGAAAAAGGGGAGGGTGTTGCAAGTGCTGAAGATGACTTTGCAGTACCTTACTCTTTGGAGACGCCTTATGGTTATCACTTAGACTTGGACTTCCTCAAGTACGTGGATGACATTGAGAGAGGCAACACCATTAAGAAGCTGAACATCCAGAGGAGATCCAGAGTGGCCCCGCCCACCGGGGTGCCCCGGAGTAGCTGTGGCCAGTCCGAGTGGACCTCCACAGAGTCATTGTCCTCCTCCAGCAGTGATGAAACGAAGCAGTCGCCGGTCTTCTTCGCAGCCCAGAAGCAACTTCCTCACCCCAGGACCAGCAGGACCTTGAGCAGCCAGGAAGGCAAGCTGTTGCCCCCGACCTCGCCGGGGCTACCGAGGTACAATCTGCGCGTGGAGAAGACGCTGATGGAAACGAGGCGTAGGCTGGAGCAGGACCGGCTACTCTTCGAGCCCCCCCGCCGGAGGCTGGCCAGCTTTGGGGGGACGGGCTCTAACAGCTCTCTTTCTTCCTTTACGGGATCGAGCGGTCAGAATCAAGGTGTCCACAATGGATACCAGCCTAACGGGGAGTACGGCCTTAATTTTAACCAATCCGTAGGCAGCTCCATTCGCCACAGCCCGATGAGCTCAGGGGTGGTGACTCCGGTCACCAGTGTCAGCCCCGTGCACCTGCAGCATATTCGAGAACAGATGGTTGTGGCTCTCAAGAGGCTGAAGGAGTTGGAGGAGCAGGTGAAGACCATTCCAATACTTCAAGTCAAGATCTCTGTCCTGCAGGAGGAGCGGAGGCAGCTGTCCTTGCAGGTGAAGAACCAAAAACTCTTCGGTCAGGCACCGGGGGGCACCTTTCGAAAGCGCTCGTACAGCGTGGGGAGTGCGGACCACTTCGAACAGCTCACTCAGGTGGAAAAGGCACCCGAGCTGCACATTGACTCTGAGGATGAGTTGGACAGCACGAAGCAAGACACCAGAAGGCTTGAGGAGTTCAGGCAGCTCACTGCGGGAATGCAGGAGTTGGGGAGAAACGTCCTGGATGCTGACCCTGCTGAGAAAACCATGGTACAGAGGAAGAGCGCACCAGAGTGTAAGTCTGTTGCTGTGGGTGCTGACGAGAACATGGACGACGTCGTCATTTATCGAAGATCCTTGTTGCGCCGCCGTGATGTCGGTGTAGGATCTAAGCCGGAGACGAAGGATGCATCTGCCAGTGTGACTGAGGCCATGCTTGGAGTAACTGCAGAGTCGGAGGTAGAGATCGAGATGCAGCAGCGGACTATTGAAGCCCTCAAGGAGAAGATCTACAGGCTAGAGGTCCAGCTAAAGGAAACCACACATGAGATGGAGATGGGCAAGTTGAAACTTGAGCTCCAGGCAGCTGGGGTGAGGAAGAAGGCTGACAAGGGCTCAATGGCTAAGCCGGTAACTTTTAGCACAGCTGTAGAAGCAAAAGTGTACACTCAAAGTCAGGGGGTGGGAAATCATGTGGAGTTCAGTGATGCTTGCACTGGAAGTGTTTCTCAATTGAGATCTGTTGGTGTTTTATGTAGATCAGAGCAGCGGCATGTTGCCATAGGCCCTGACACGCCTATGGACCAGTGGCTGGTAAAGGAACGATCAGAGACCCGTGATCAGTGTGTTGGAAAGCATGTTGTTGTGTGCAACCAAAATGTCGGGGTAGAACTGAGTATCTGTGAAACTGGAATTAATACAGAGGAAAATACAGACAGATTAAGCAACTGCAAAATGCACTTTGAGCAGGAAAAGGAACTGAAGTCTGTTGGGTGTGGGGACTGTGCTGTAGACGTGATGGTTTGTCCAGCAAAAAGTCTGGTTTCTCTTGGCATGAACACTGATGCGGTACTTAAGACTGATGCGGGAATCATGGCCATACCTGAGACTGTCAGTCAAAATATAAATACAGAGATTGATGCTGTAACCAAACACACAAACACAGAAAGGATTATTCTTGTAGACTCCGGCACAAACACGAGCGTCAGCACTCGAGAAAAGTGCACCGCTACAAATCCAGCTGAGACTAGGACTGTTTCTGTGGGGGAGGGTCTCGTGAAAGACGACAAGGCGCCTAAGACTCGCTCCATCGCTGTGGGCACCACCATACCAGGGGTGTCCGTCCTGGACAAGCCCCCGGTCATTAAAACCAAAGACAGCGGGGTTGGCATGGCTGACGTAAATGACAACTTTCTGGTGGGGCTGAGGACGAGGAACATCGCCTGTGGCCCATCTAGGCTGCCCGATCCCGCAAAGACGAGAAGCGTTGGAGTTGGGGAGGAGAAGGTGGGTGAAGTGATGCGCCCCCAGGTGCCTCGGGGAGAGGTGGCTGCCGGGCTGGACCATTACATCGAGAGAGTGCAGAAGCTCCTGCAGGAGCAGCAGATGCTCCTGGCTGAAAACTACAGTGAGCTTGCCGACGCCTTTGGGCAGCCGCACAGCCAGATCGGCTCCATTAACAACCAGCTGGTCAGCACCTTGTCATCCATCAACTCCGTCATGAGGCACGCCAGCTCTGAGGACATCCTGAAGCTGTGCTCAGGCGCTGCAGAGTCTGTGGCAGGTAGGGAGAAATGTGCTATGTGTCCCCTCCGACTTTAAGCATGTATTTTAATAACGCATTTTAAAACATGGCCATTCATCCTCTTTTTGGAGTGGATAAGGCAGCCAGCTTGTAAACACATTTTTCGCTGTTGTCGATCAGTTAGATTCCACTGGAACACTGAGTAAAATGCCAGTGGCATTTTCTAATCAGCCTTTTTATTTTAGACGCTCCCTTTTTTTTTTAACCAAAACTTGGAAATGTAGCATCAGTTTCTTAGGGAAAAGTGTGGGCAATGACCACATATGCTTTAAAAAAGCAGTGGTTTGGTGTGAGGTTCATTCTGTAACCTTCAGCCTGTAAAATTCGACTGAATGGCTGATGTCCAAATGAATTTTTCGCCATGCGGTCTGGGGCCTTGCTGAGAGTGGGGGGTGGGGGGGCTACGTTGTGGTGTCTTTTCTATGAACTTGGCCTTGATAGTATTTGACAGGTTAAACTAGTCACCGCTGACCCAGAAGAGTTCTTGCAGCTTTGGAGGTATACCAACAGTTACCTCATTTGCTGTTGTGGACCCGGGCCAATTGCCTTAGACTTTTTTTAGTGTGCTTTCTCTTAATTGTTGCTGTCAAACACTCACTGGTGTTTGTGTACAGCATTTGCAAATGTAACATTACGGCTGTTCAGAGATAAGATGAGAAGTGTATTGAGTGTTTTCATTTTTGAGGTCTTAGTGTACAGTGTGCTTTTTTTAATGTATGGAGTAAATATTCATTTGGCAGCAGGGTATAAAAGGATTGGTGTTCAAATGCAGAAAAAACCAAATTACTGTCTAAGCAGCCTTCTGTGTTGTCATAGTGTAGTCCTGTTTTATTGGTACAATAACAGCATTGTCATTCATACCAACTGTAAACAGTTACCAACTGTATTCAAATAGTTTATGCAATGTAGTAATTTGACTGATGTATATTAAGAGCACTAGAAGTATCTTGACAGTTGTTAAAGTTAATTTCTAGTTTTATAAATTTGTTGTCTAAATTTCCCAAGCTGATGCTACCAAACTTTATATGGGATCACTGTGAACCACAGAAATCAAAATGTTTATTAACTGGTAGCCCTTCAGAATAAACACAATTTCAGTGTGTTTTTTCCACAAAGACAAAGCATATAAATTTAGTTTTACCTTGTAGACTCATCTTTGGGTAGTGTGCGAGTAGTTTTCGTTCATCTTAAGCGATATTTTTCATCAGTTTTTTTTTTTTTTTTTTTTTTTTTCTCTCCCCCCTAATTATTTATAGCACTGCATTATTTTATGGCATAGGTTTATTAATAAGGGGATTACTGAAGAGAGCAAGTCAGCAGATGTATTTCTACAAAGTGTTTAAAGCATGATCCTAAAATGATCACGCTTGAGCCTGTTTGCTGTGTGTTGAACACTGAGTTGGGGACGTCAGTGGATGGTGTCTGAGATTACCCAGAGTCCCCGCAGGCTGTCTGAGATTACCCAGACTCCCCATATACACTCGAAACTTCTAATTTGGCCTTTTCCCCTTTCTTTGCTGTGGACTGTGGCTGCACCAGTACGTGGTGTTTGTTAATGGTATGGTGACTTGCCCTGCCTCTGTCAGGAGCAGACCAGGGTCAACAGGTGAAAGGACAGGCTGACGTGAGCCAGGAGGAAGCCGCAGGAGCCGTGTCCTCCATCACTGTTCGCAGGGCGTGCACAGCCCAGCAGAGTGCGTCCTCACAGAAGAGCTTGATGGACCAGCAAATGTCCTCAGCCCTGCATGGTACGTGTGTGTGTGTGTGTGTGTGTGTGTGTGTGTGTGTGTGTGTGTGTGTGTGTGTGTGTGTGTGTGTGTGTGTGTGTGTCTGTGCGCGCCCATGCATGCACTATGTAAAGTCTGATTCTCCTTCTGAATGTGTAACGTCACACTTGAGGATAAAGCAAATTAAGGAGTCTCTCTTAGTTTGACCTTAAAAGTACTGGTTTGTATTGCACATTTAAGAGAGGGGCATTATAAGAGAGAGCCTATGGTTCGTGATTTTATTTTTTTGTGTGTGGTAGAAATGCTCTTCGTGTGAATGAGCTCTAAGTTGAAACATCAGAAGGCCAATGGGCATTCAGTTGAAAAGTCTGTCACATTTCCTTTTGCTTTCTTGAAACAACTGTGCATGATTTCTGTTTTATTGTAGGTAATTTTAATATTTTTGATTTATGTAATGAAGAGGCAGCTTGTTTTCCTGGCTTACGTGTTAGTCCTGTTCTGCGTCGGTGACTGCAAGGCGGTTTTTGGTGGTGCACTGCAGTGTGTTTGTACACACTGACATGGCCTGACACTGTGACCTGATGGATCTGTGGGCACTGCTGACTGATGCTCTAACTCTTAGGGAATCCATGCAGCCAGAACACACTCAAGTCAATCATGAAGAAGAAAGACGGAGGACAAGAAGCCAACGGCACCAAGAAGAACCTGCAGTTTGTAGGCGTTAATGGAGGGTGAGTGGTTCAGAGAAATCATCACATTACAGCTTCATCTCAGCTGTTCTGGGATCAGTTACATTGTCACAAGGTCTTCCCTTTTACAGGTTCTAACCAGTAGGTATACATACATGTACGTTTAATTAGGCGTAATTGCTGCACTAAACAATCAAAGTATATGGTTGTCTTGCATTTTGGCACAACTTGCGGTTAAGAGTCACTTTCTGTGGTCGGCGGGCATCCCGTGGCAGGTACGAGACGACATCGAGCGATGACTCCAGCTCGGAGGAGAGCAGCTCAGAGGAGTCGGAGGGCGATGGCCAGGTGTACGGAGAGAAGGGAGGGGGTGCTGCGGCGAGCGGAGCAGGGGAGTTCTGCAACAAGGTGGCGGTGGAAGGACGAGGGAGCAGTGACAACAGTGGGCTAACGAAGGTGGAAGTCAGGGAGAGGTGGGGATTCCTCACTTAGACCTCAGTCCGTGTGTAGGAAGCAGCTGTACAGCTCTAATTGCTATAGCAACACGATTTCATTTTTCGTGTTGAACAGTTCTGTGCTTTCAGGTACGAGCTGAGTGAGAAGATGATGTCTGCTTGCAACATGCTGAAAAACAACCTGAACGACCCAAAGGCTTTAGCCAGCAAAGACCTGGTGAGGTTCACCTGATTGGCCCTTCCATTACAATCACTTAAAGTAGTTTCTGTGTTAACTGTGGAATAATAAACTGGTTTTATTACACGTGAATTTCAAAGTATTTTTTCTTATATAAATGTTTAGTTTTTCTGAGCTCAAAAACTGTGGCATGTTTGTCTTTAAGTTTTTAGCTTTGATTTCATGAGAAGGATCGTATTTTTCCTGACGTTTCATTGTTTCATGCTGCTGTTAGATGTTCACAGTAATTTTAAGCATTGTAAGAGGTGGAGTCCTAACTACAGAGTAAAGTACTCAGACTTTATCGCTGCAGTCCAGAAGAACAAGTGACTTGATATGTTGTCATCGTGTTGGAGAATGTTTGGCCCATCGAGCCCTGTGGGTGTTGGTGCCAGCTTCTTGGACGTGGCCAGCTATGTACTGGCAGGAGGCCAAAGTCCAACAAGCAGCTTTCTGTGCTTGTTTCCGCTGTTTTCCCAGAACACCTATTGGATGTACTGAAAATGGCTCACTTCTGCCATCTGGTTTGCAAATGTTTCATGTGTAGGTCTGGATTCGAGGTTTTTGATTGCAAAAAAAAAAAAAGTCTGTTTAGCATACAAAATTGTGCTGTATTGTTCATGTGGAAAATGAGCTAAACACACCTCTGCACATACCCCCCCCGCTTGCTGTTTGCAGAGAGCGTGCCTGAGCACTCTTCAGCACGAGTGGTTCAGGGTGTCCAGCCAGAAGACAGCGCTGCCGGCCATGGTGGAAGACTACCTGTCGGCGTTCAGGGCGGTGTCCCCGGCGCTGCTGAAGCACGTTGTCAACATGGCCGACGGCAACGGCAACACGGCTCTGCACTACAGTGTGTCCCACTCTAATTTCGACATCGTCAGGAGGCTGCTGGACGCAGGTACTGTTTGCGCTTCGACGCGTGTCCAGAACGACTGCAGCAGAACGCAGGCGCAGCCCTTGTGATGGAACGGGGTGTTGACTTCTATAGTTCAGTAAATGTACGTGCTTCAGAACACCCAGAACTTCTATTAATGTTCTCAGCCATTTCACAGTTGCCTTTGTTAAATGCGTTGAGAGAACTTGAGCAGATCAAAACATTTCTCATAACTCCTACAATGTTACTAGGGGGGTGGGTTGGGGGGGTATATTTTTACTGTCACAAATATGAATGTGCGGCGCTCTAATGCACTTGCAGAATGTGACACGTCAGCCAAGGGTGTTACAATGGTCAGCTTGGAGGACGCGGAGTGCCCTGAATGCTCTTTATCACATGATGATGTGCGGGCTCAGAGGAGCAAGCTCATTGTTTCGGCCCTTTGTTTGCCGAGACTCTGTGACTCGCCACGCTCTTAGATCTCAGTCCATTGTGCAGGCGGGGATGGCCTTTGAGCGCATTGTTCATCACTACATATGCAGAGCCTCTGGCTTCTCTGCTATTGAGGCCAGGGCTTTGAGACGTCAGGATTTCCTCTTCTCTTTGGGAAGAATCTGCTCTGAATAGCCGGCATGTCAAGTGCGCCCCCCCGCCACTCCCCCGGACCGTGTCAGCCCCATGCCTCCCCTTTTATCATAGCCCCAGCCTTGAGTGTGTAGAGTGATCGCTCATGTCCCTCTTTTTTTTTGTTGCAGATGTTTGCAACGTCAATCAGCAGAACAAGGCTGGCTATACTCCCATCATGCTCGCTGCCCTGGCGGCTGTGGAGGCCGAGAAAGACATGAGGGTCGTGGAGGAGCTCTTCAGCAAGGGCGATGTCAATGCCAAAGCGAGCCAGGTCAGTGCCTGGCCTCCTTGTGCCCTCACGAGAAGGGCCCCTTTCATCAGTTATTCTCAATGGTTGACATTTGTCATTTATGTTTCCTAAAACAGTTCAAGCTAATCACTACTGCTTAAGTGGGGTTTCAGTCATGTATAGATGTGTATTCAATTAAAAGAATAACTCCTGCTTTTTGTGGCGTAATTGTTCCGTGCTTTTACACTGACTACTGTACACGTGTTAAATGCTATAAATTGTGTCTCAGTGGATGGTGTTTTGCATTGAGAAGGCTCTTTTCAGTACTTGCTGTCCACAAGGCCCTGATTAAAACCCTCAGTGTGTGCTGACCTGTCCCTCCCGTCTGCCTGTGCTCTTAGGCCGGCCAGACGGCCCTCATGCTGGCCGTAAGCCATGGCAGGATGGACATGGTGAAAGCGCTGCTGGTGTGCGGGGCCAACGTGAATGTGCAGGACGACGAGGGCTCCACGGCCCTCATGTGCGCCAGCGAGCACGGCCACGCGGAGATCGTCAAGCTGCTGCTGGCCCAGCCAGGCTGCGATGCCACCCTCAGTGACAATGTGCGTAGTCCGCCGCGCCGCGCAGGCCATCGGTGTAATCGCTTAAGTTGTAGCGATCTGACTTTTAGTAAGCGTGTCTGATTTGCAAGTTCAGCGGCCTTAGTGGCACACCTTTGCATTAATTATTCCCTCTCCCTCCCCCTCCCTTTGTGTCCAGGATGAAAGCAATGCTCTGTCAATAGCTCTGGAAGCTGGACACAAAGACATTGCTGTGCTGCTGTACGCCCACGTCAACTTCTCTAAAGCTCAGTCTCCGGTGCGTGATCTTCCCCTTACCCCAGCGTTCCAGTGCGTTTGTGTTTCTACATTGTGCATTTTGGTCTTGGATGTGCCCCATATATAAATTTTTTTATTTTTTTTTTTTTCCTGTTGTAATTTGTCTTCCAAATGTTTTATATAATTCTAATTGTGGGACTGACGTGTCTGATGCAACGACAGTCACTGTGTAAGAGAGAGGAAGTGTATCCGAATCCCTGGATGTTGGTGCGTAGCAGACCAGCCATAGAACGATCAGTGTTTTGAACGCTGTCCTCTTCCCCTCCCACAGGGGACGCCTCGTCTTGGGAGGAAGACATCCCCCAGTCCCAGCGGAAGAAGCATGTTTGATTAGTGTGTCCTCTGCTCTCCCATACAACCCTCACGCTGCTATCTACGCATGTTGATCTGAACAGATGCTGAATGTATTTATAGTAGATGCGTTTGTGCCTGAACTCACCAGCAATGATAAGCAAATGGCGAAAGCAATACCTGACACGTGCTAAAGTTTAATTAAATTGGATACAGTTCTTATCTTGTGTTGCATATTCAAAATCAGTGTTTGGAGTATTCAGTAAGCCTTTTTAGCTAACATTGCCTCACCTTGTGCCTATGTGTTTTGTTTCCATGTACTGCTGTCTCTAGAACAAGCTATGATTTTTAAATCCTAAAACATGCTTTGTTGTGCATAGAAAGGCTTTTCTATACGGGGTTCTGTTTTATTTATACATTTACAGTATTAGCTTAAGCTGTCATGTATGTATATGTCTTGACGATTCAATATTGGTAAGATGGGAATTTTAGTTACATGTTTTATGTATACACACTTGTGTTTATACACCATATAAAACATTTTCATCGAATATCTGAATTAAACATTTCTATAGAAATATATATATATATATTTCAAAAATCATATTTTTACCCAATCTATGTTATTTTTATAATTAAGTAGATTTGTATCTATTTAAAATTCATTTGCATATAAGCTGTATGTCACCGTTTATGGTTTATTGGAGGAATGATTAGAAACATGCCTTTCTTTAGAATATTCAAGCCACCCTGGCTTGCAGTTAAAGTGCCTTTCATCTTTCACATAATGTAATGAACTTATTTTATTTTTTAATTTAATTTTATTATTTTTTTGCCAAATCAGCATTCATTCTGTTATGGTCTTAATATAGAAGTACCTGGACTTGTTCATTGCAAAGTATCTGTTGTCTCTTTCGTGATATAGGACAATACCTCCCTCTGCTGGAATCCAAAATTAATGTTTACTTTTTTTTATTTTATTTTTTTTTTTGGAAGGAAGCCACCAGACTCGTCTGCAATTTTGACACTTGTATCGGTATATCGAATTGCTTTTACATGATTTGTTAAAACATGATTAAGTCATGAAATTATGTGCCCTAGTGTTTTTGAAGTGTCAACTTCAGTTATGTTAAAGTACAATTTAAGTTGTTAGTTCAGTAAGCGGACCCACCAGGCACAAAAGTAAGCAGTAGACAAAACGGTTTGGATATTCAGGAAAAAAAAAAAATCCAAAATTTTTATGTAAAACAAATGTAACTAAATTGCGGATTTTAATGTTATGATAAACAACGATACCAATACAATAAAATACCAGTACAGTTAAATACCATGCACCATAACTGCATTTTATTTGAACAGCTTTTTTTTTGGCTGGAATGCTTTGAAAATAGTGGTCTTTTTTTTGTGGAGGGGGATTGTCCAAAGATTGTGGCAAATGTTGATGCTGGATAGCTTTGTATCAGATCACTAATTGTCTGTATATGTAATTAGATTTATTTATTTGTTGTTTTTTTTTTTTTTTTTTTTTTTTTCTTGTCTGTTGTACCATTGCTGACTACTCTAATTACAAGGTACAGTACTCCTGATACACCTTTTGGTCCAAACGACCGTTGTATAGTTATGAAAGTGGAAAGGATTCATCTGTTGGGTGTTGCATCTTGATCTGATAAGTAAATCATGTTATTACAACGCTACTGCTGTTGCATTTTATTATTATTTGCTTGAGTTTCTGTTTGTTGAGTATTCTTTATTAGGCAGCCTGGTGGCTCAATGGGTAGAACATCAGGCTGGGATGCAGAAGCCCCCTGGCTCAAAGCCCAGCACTGGCCAGATGTGTCCTCAAGCAAGATGCGGAGCATTATAAAAGGGGGGGAATTCATGACAGTTTTAGACCTTTTAGTATTTGTATGTTTGTGCTGCTCAGACTGGTCTTTTGTACTCAGAACTTCAACCACGTCTGGGTGGGGAAGCAAAGTGCGCACAGCGCTATTAGTTGACAGCTGAATGCTGCTCAACTTATATACAGGTATGTCATGCAGAACAGTGAAGAGTGACCGCTAAGATTTCTACTGCTGTCGAAAAACCAATTGCTTTTGCCTCCAGGGGGCAGCAAACCAAAATGTGGTGTGCTCTTGAGCAGATATGAACTCGGCCAAACCAATTTAGTATATATTTTTGAAGTTATTTCCTGTTTGAACAAAATTTAATGGGTATGGGATGTTTAAAATATGTGAAGGGAAGGTGCTGGATACATTTAAAATTTATACAACGTAACATTCATATGGGATTTGTTAATCCCAGAATTGTACATTTTTCTAGCATTAGCTGCGTAACAAATTTATCCAATAAATTAATTTGGCATATTTAAATAGCGATCATCCAAATGACCCATAGTTATCTGTTAAACAAGTATCTCCCATTGAAGAATAAAACTAGGCCCGTGGTTTTTAAAGTACTGCTATGTAACTCAACATGGATATAAAAAATATACTACAGTACATAGAGACAAATAACATCGGTCTGAATCATGTTAAAGCCAATTCTTCCGATCTAGGCACGAAACGAAGTTACCATCTTGCTTAACGTAATCTGTCATGATCCTGGCAAATACTCGAGAGATTATTTGATAATTCTGTTCTTCCAGTGATGGATTTTAAAAAAATCAACATTGGTCCTATGTGGGACAGTTATTACCCTACATGTGAAATATAAACTTTTTACCTCAAATATATTTAAATATAACTGAAATCTAATTATGGTAGGGCTTTGTTCTCTTTGCTTATGATTACATATTTTAAATCAGCATAATACAACAAAATAAGCCTGTTTATGGACCATTCCCTAACGATGCACTGCAGATAACTTAGTTTGAATAAAGGTGTTATGACAAAAACACAAATTATGTTTATTTAGTCACTTTAAATACATGAATCTTTATATTGGATAAAATATTGTTGCGACCGCCGCCAGTAGTTGCGGATCGGCTGCAGCGACGGTGACGTCACCCCCACGGATGGCGACAAAAGGCCGACTAGTTGCCACTATTAAAGACTTAAGTATTTGGCTCAGCGAGCTCATTCTCCTGTGTGGTGCGCTGGCGAAGGGTGGTGGAAACTGCTTGCTTCTTTCGGTCCGTTACAATATATTAGCCAGCTTTGTTGATCCATGCTTCCGCATACATGGCCACTATTAAGGCTGAAAAGAGCAAAACACGTACTGTCACCACCAGGTAGGGCTTTAACTCACGTTCAAAACAGGTGTGAAAGCCCAAAATGTTTATGTATTGCTGCCTAAGTCCAACATGCTTGGTCATTATTACATTAAACACATTTTGTCATTACAAAAAAGTGAGAAGTTTTACTCACCTTTCTTTTGGCATTACATTTACACAATGTTTGACTTCAAATGAGAACAATATTCAAAACGTTCACTCACAGATGTATATTTATGGTTCTGCATACTTACATCTATGGTTTAACGGCAGCCAATAAAAAATGGATGTGCCTGGGGTTTTGAAACACTAGCTTAAAATAAATATGTAAGAAGTTAATATTGACAGGACACTTAAGAGCACGGGCCTATATAACATGAATATGTTGTGCGTCTGGTTCATGTGAAGGAGGACAGACATTTATTTCTTGTACGTGCAAGCAAGTGAACAAAAACGACTAGGACCTGTCGCCCTGAACACAGCAGAAGATACGGAGGGTGCACAGCGAGGATGCAGGAGGGCGTCCTGCACCGCTCCCCCGCGGAATCGGTATGCGTGGTGAGCGCGCGCCAAAGCCTTTGACGCGCTGTTCAGCTGCAGGGCCAGGTTTGGCATGACAAATGCAAGCTTGTTGCATTTCAGAGGGCACCACGTTATCGCCACATTTAAAAGCCAGATAGTCCGCAGACCGGCCGAACAAGTCGATTGCCAGTCTAATTAGACCCCATTAAGTATTTGATTGTTACTTTCTTGTGCACTTTGCGTCGATCACCGTCTAAGTTATTTTTTTTTCTTTCTATGAAATGAGCGACGAGGACCAGACAAAGCAGCTTTTGGACTGTGCCAAATCCCTGTCCCCTCCGACTGGCAAAAAGCCGCCTCGAATGCCAAAATGTTCCCGTTGCCGGAACCACGGGTATGTGTCACCTCTGAAGGGGCACAAACGGTTTTGTAACTGGAGAGACTGCCAGTGCCAAAAATGTAAGCTGATTGCGGAACGACAGAGGGTCATGGCGGCCCAGGTACAGTATTAACCCACATTTTTTGTATGAGCGCGCTTCGTTATTTGCTTTGCAATTTGGCATAATGGCTCCTTGAAATGAGACTTGAAAATTATTATAAATCTTTCTAAGTAAGCAACTCAACCACATTAATGTGATGTTTTTATAAATATATGCTATCTAGCTGTTTTGTGTAGTCAGAAAAGTTTACGCTTCTCTTTAATAAACATAGTTTCAAGTGTGTGTGTTTACTATAAAGGTAGTTAAATTGTTTACATTACAATGTACGAATTTGATACTATGTATGTAACAAACACATAACCCTATATGCAAGTGCTTTGTGTTTCTAGTGTTTAATTTTCTTTCAAACCTGTCTTAAACTAGCATAAAATGTACCTTTGCATTACTGGATATTTTGTTAACCGGTTAAATTAACATATAACTTTTCACAACTCGTTAGCAGGGAATCTCCATAATTTTAATTACGTCCTAGTACTAGTAAAGCACATGACGTTCGAAGCAGAGAATATATCACATTTAACTTGTAAAATTAATGCAATGTGATCAGAATAGCGGATGTTGGTGTGCATTAACAGCTGTTAATGTTATGCACGCTCTGAGGACGTTCACTCATTTCTCAATCAAATAAATAAAACAGTGAACGTGTAATTGAAGGCGTCTTTTAATGCGTTGCTCACTGACTCCAGGTGGCGCTGCGGAGGCAGCAGGCACAGGAGGAGGAGATGGGTATCTGCAGTCCTGTTGCGCTGTCCGGCACCGAGGTTCTGGTTAAAAACGAGGCAGCAGGGGACAGGGCCTGCTTCTTTTCTGTGGGGGACAAGTCTCCCACTGCCTCGGGCACCAGCGCAGCTGCCTCCCCCTCTGCTGCAGGTAAACTGACCCATGGTGCCCCTTATCACGGCAGTGTAGCCAGCTCAGCGTGTCTTATACCCGTTGGCATACCTCACTCTGATCCTGATTTGAACAAAACTTTGTTACATGGTACAATTTTTAGTTTCACAAGAGAAAAGGCCATACCTTTTTAAGAGTAATATTTATAATTTTTTATATTTAAAATGCTATTGTTGAGAACTCACCAGCAGGTTATATAGCATTCTGAACTCATTAAACTATAATTGGTTTGTGGGAGTTCATAGACCTTTTACTATTTTTAAGGATTGTTGTAGTATTTGAATTGATGTTTTAAACGTTTTCTGGGTGTTTCAAAGCCAACCTGGCTATGAGCTGTGTATACAGCAGCCAGTTGTCAGTTGCACAGAATCAGGCAAGCACGGCTTTTCAAATATTGGATGCATATTTAGGTTGGCAACGTTGACAAATAGATTTCATGGATGGTCCCTTGGCTATTTGACTGCCTAGACGGGGTCCTCCCCTGGAAAAAAAAAAAAATTGAGCAGACATAGGGGAATCAGAAATAAATAGCAGAAAAATTGGAATGCCTACATAGAATAATCAAAAGGTTAATCAACAGTACTGTTTTGAAATCTGACCCCCCGCCCATATATTTAGGAGAGCACTGGGTGGAAGGGTGGGTGCTGATTTCCTAATGATAGTGATCACATTCAGGAGACATGTAACATGATACAGTAATTTCCAGGGCATATTTGAGACTGTGGGAATAAGGATTGCTCTAGCATAGAGCAAACAGCTTAATGTGTTTCTCCAGTATGAATCATAACTGGTATGCAGTGGAATAAAATCAGGAAAGAAAATGAAATGAATACCTTAAGTGAGTTTTTTAATTATTGAGTATCATTAACATACCTTGTCGTTGTGGTCCCTCGTACAACTCAGTGAAATGTATAAATGAACGTTTAACATCACGCCATGGTACACTGTGATGCAAGACAAGCGACAAAGCGTGAAGACGACGATGGTATTGTGCTGCGTGTTTGCTACGAGGAACAGTACCGGCACAGACTGCAATTAATCCGCATTTTATCTTGTCTTTTCAAATTAATGTTTTTGTTATTTTGTATTATTTTCCCTTGACCTCGTGTCCACTGGCTGTTTTTCTTCATTTTTCCCAATATGAGACTTACAGGGGCTGTGTTCTGCCAACTCACTTTTGACATGTACAATAAAATTTGACAGTCCTTATTATTGTTTTCTTTGGTCTGTAAAATTTTTATTTAGGAAAAGATTTTGAACATTTTGGAAATTGTATTTTTTTGTGCTATGCGGTGAAAATTTTTTAAAAATGAAATAATAAATACATACCTACTGCTTACAGGGCTTTCCTGGCCGTGTCAGCCTGCAGACTGGTAATGGGACCACAGTTTGCTAAACTGTGGCTTACAAAACTGGTAACGCTAACAATATAAAGCAGCATTTTACAATGCTGCCACAATGACAACCTTCGACCACTGCCCGTGAAGAAGAAACATACTCTGCCATTGTTTTGCGTCAGAAATTAAAAAACAAGTTTCTTCATTTGAATACTGTTTTTGATATCGTGAGAAAATCAAATCATGGATCCACTGTTGTGAACTGAGCCGTATTGTGAGTTGCATCGTTACATGCCTGTTAAATGACCGTGTAAACGTGTTTCTCGTGCGTCCCCCTCTTTCATCAGAACGTGCTGTAACTGCTGTGGGAGAAGGCGCTCATAAAAAGCGGAAGGATGTTTCATCCACAAACAATATGCCATTTTTTCTTAAAGCTCTGGCGTATTTTCCGGGCACTGATCGTGTGGTGGCAAGCCAGGCTGTCTCTTGATCACTGTGCACAGCGGGCGTGGGGCGCGGGAAACAGTCTGTTCCCGCTGTTCCGATAGTGCTCACAGGAGTGGAATACCAGCTGGGTCAAGGCTGTCCTGGTCTACTGATGCCCATGCTCTGGTGACAGAGGGGTACAGAGAGGAGTCAAGCACTGGCTGGTTTTTTGCTGACAAAGTCCCAAGATGTCAGGCCAGGATGCCTCTTTGCTTTTGATAATATCGAAGAAAGGAAAAAAAAAAACTAAAATGTAAAAGTTAGAACAGTTCAGCCATATTAAAGCAAGTTGGTGACACAGAGCATGGTGTTCAATGTTTTACTCATTTTTACAAGTACGTTTTAAAAGTCTAAATGTTTATCTTAACAGATGGATAGTCTGATAATTTTTTGCGTACTTATTACTAACTGGAGCATGTTTACTGAGTTCTTTATACTTTAAAACTTTCGTGTAGAAAAGTAGAAAACCCACCATGCCAACGCTTACTTGGTGTTCCATTTTCTACCAGCAGGTGGAGCGCAGACTTTAGCGATGTCTGTCCTCAGACAACCGCGACTTTAAGTTAATTCAGTTTGTTTTCGGTTGCACTTCATCAGAGTTGACATTTTTTAGATCTTATTTATGAGATTGTTAGACTTTCAATGATATAAGAATAACGTGAATCTAAATCGCTTTGCTCACCTAGGTGGCTTCAAGGTTAGCGTATACACTTTTATGGCACTTCAGGGATTATGCTTTTGAACCTTTGAACAAGTGTCTGTTTGTGTGTGCATGGGCTCTGTTTCCCCACAGTTCAAAGATGTTGAGTTCAGGTGGATTTAAGATACTCCTGTATTAAGTGTGTATCAGTGTGTGACGATATAACTGATGTGTGGTTTGTGCCTCAGTCATGCTTAACCCTGTTCGATCCCTGGGATAGGTGGAGCACTTCAACAAAAACCCCAACCTGTTGGTCTGAAAATGGAAAATAAAAAAATAAAACGTGTGTATGTGTGGGGGCACACAACATACTGTGTTAAATTTGTTGAAATTAGGGAATATTGAAAAAATTATGGCTTATACTTTAGGAATTTTCACGAAGTAGGAAGATATTCAATGGTATTTGTAATACGTTTCTGTTGTTTTAAAAATATCTTATTGATTAGGTATATTGTGTTAATATAGCACCACATATAGTAAGATTTTGTAAATTTTACAAAATGTGATGTTGCTCAGTAAAATAATTTTTCCGTTGACAAATGTTTTTATTGTTATTCTAAAAGACCTGTATTGTAAAGACGATAGTTTTTCCAGCTGACACACTGAAAATGCTGTTTTGATCTTTTTTTTTTTTTTGTCGTATTTTGTAACTTTGTATGTTTTATGGGACATAAGAGAGGTAAAATAACAGTAACAGAATTTGAGTAAACATAATTTTTAAGAAATTAATAAAAGGTGTGTGTAATGTTGATTTTTCCTTGGTTTCTTGGAACTCATGATTGACGTGTGTCTTGTGTTCCAGGGAGCCGCTCTGTTGCACCATCCAGCCCTACATCCACCACCAGGGGGCACTCTGACGGTACTTCTGACCTTGTAGTGGACACCTCGTACTACAACCTGTACCAGTCGTCTCGCTACCCAGCCTATTACAGCAATCTGTACAACTATCAGCAGTACCAGGTGGCTGTTCTCTCTTTTTCTCTTTATAGATCCTCATTCTGAACGACCTCTGGATATGAGCTGGGTGTTATATGCACATGTATAAGAACTGAGTTTGTTTCATTACTGCAATTTTTTTTAATGTGCACTTATTATTTGGTACTTATTCAGCAAAGGGAAGACTCGTTAATACATAATTCCTCATTTTAGATCTTTCACTGGAAAGGCTTCACAAAGTGCTTATTTTGCAAAAGTCAAACTAAAGTAACAAGTAATGACAGTTTTGTACGGTGATCCTGTAGAAACACTAACACTATGCTCCAGCACTGTTACATTATAATGTTGAAGCTGCTATATTGTAACTTTGACTGTGACAGTATTTAAAAAGCTGGCCGCAAACGTAGGAGTTTGTTAGAAAAGCAAATAAGTGGCCTGATTTAATGTTGTGTTCAGTTTTGTGCTGCGTAATGTCATGTGAGAAGTGTATGGAGTGATGGAAGTAGGTTGAAATGTACAGGGACTGTACTGGAAGCAGGGCGGGGGGGGTGGTCCTAAATTTTGTTGGTTATCTTGTTTTAACAGAAAGTACTTCAACAATATACCATTAATTAGTAATGCACAAATGCAGCGCTAAAAAAAGTGCAGTGCATCATTAATTAGTAATGCACAGACATGGTGACAGGTATGGGGGAACAGAGCTGTGCTGTCAGACAAGCCAGTGCATGTATGGGGATCAGCCCCCCCATGCACCCCTCCACCATCCACATTGTTAACTGCAGTTGGTGTAGCACACGCGCACATGTACACACACACACACGCACACGGGTCGCTGCCGGGCCAACATGGTAAAGCACCAATTTGCCATGCACACCGGTGAAATGTTGATGGTGGTCCCTGTCAGTCTGCTGGCCCCCTTATGTTTGTCTTGGCAGACCTGGGGGGTGGTGGGATTGGCCTTCCCCCTGAAAAGACGCAGTGCGCTACGATGAATGTTCCGCCGCCGTTCCGACTGACTGGCGGAGCACAGCGGCGGGCTCTTCGCTGTCACAACGTTCTTGACGTCCAGGCGATGTTTACATTTCCCGGTTCCCCCAAGCCGGAACTGCAACTAATTCTGCCACAGCGGCTCCTCTAACCCTTATCCTGGAGAGGGCGGATTCGCCCCCGTTAGTGCTTCACCTCACCACCCCCAGGGCTTCCCAAATTCATCGCCGTGTGCCTTGACATGTTCCATCAAACTCGGCTATCTCTGCAGCACATTTTCAGAAGCGACTTTGTGCAACGCACTTTCTGTCTTCAATTACCAGTACATTCAATTAGAACGTGCTGTTTTGTCATTGTTTTTTTTTTTTTTTTTTTTGGTATTTTATTTGATCTTGGGCAGCTGATGCATGTCCCACACATTGTTAGCTGTGAATAAATGTTTGCTCATAACAGTATCACACAGTATTCCAAGAAACAAGTGCCAAGCAAAATCATGTGAAGACTATACTGTTTTCTTTAAGGTAGTTAATATGCTATTGATTTTTTTTTTTTTGCATCTTATACTCTTTAAATGTAAAGATCTGTGTAGCTGTACTAAAAGTAGCACATTTTTCTGTTTGCATGTAGCGTTTTCCACATATAGACAAAAATCCATAGTTAAAGAGCATAGGCTGCGTCGTTTACTTTCAAGTTCATTTTTTGATTTATGTTGTGAGGATCTTGCTTTGTCAGATAACTCATGCCTTTTAAATGTGTATTTATTTGTAGAGCATTTTATCGTATCCCGTTGGCTATAGGACCGAGTTACTTGGTATGGGAAAGGGAGATTGATATTTTGAATTCAGGTGTACCATTGAAGGAATTACAAATGGGGTTTGTGTCCAGGCAGAACAATTCCACTTTAATGATAGGTATCAATATGTGTCTTTGTCAAGGGTTTGTTTTGTGGAAGAAAGTGTTTTCCTTAGGTCTTACAGAGAAAAACATTGGTGGATGTATTGCATGGTTACTGTAGTTCTGGCAAACATGAAAATGTGAAATTGCCAACATCTTCGAGGAGACACATACCCAAGAGTGAGTGATCAATATTTCAGTTTATTTTTTTTGCGTGTTGCTCTTTATGGATACGTACTGCTTTCTTGCTCTGGTTGATGCTACAAGGATGTTTTAACTATTGACAAGAGTATCTGAAGGTTGACAGAGTTTAAAACAGGCCGTTGAAGTATTACATTTGCATTGAGTTCAGAGCACATAAGAAGTGATTACTCAGAGTACCTATTCTAATGGTACAGAATGTAACGCTGGAAATGAACACTGCTTTATCAGTTGATTTCTGCTTTCAGTTTGGGTTTTATATCCACCTCAGAAGATGCCGCTGAGTGTGTTTGAACTTGTAGCGGTGCAACGCCGGTCCCTCAACTCCAGCAAACAGAGCTGGTGGGTTTTTTTTTCCCCCTTCCCCTAGTGCCTGAGCGGTCGGTAAAGCCAAGGGGCAAAATCGGGACCCCGTTTCTCCCTAATTTCCGAGGGCCCGATGTGATAAAGCAAAGCAGGAGAACACCATATTAATGTTTTAATGTGCCTTTACAGATGACGTGGAGGTGGAGGGGTCGGAGCTCGGGACGGGAGCCCATCTGCGTATGCGTGCAAGTTCAGATTTTATCTACGCTGCCATCTCCCACCTCCCAGGACATGAAGGAGGCTCTACTGCAATGCAGGCAGAGAATGAAAATATAAGGGTGGCGTACATAATCCAGACACCCGATGGTGCCAGATAAGGCCCTTCGGGGTGGGTAAGACAGTTAAGAAGCACATTAATAATGATGGTATGCACTGATGAGGGGAGACCAGTTTTGGCAGCGTGGAAAAGTAGCAGAAAGCATGGTGAACAAAAGGGCAATGCAAAATACTGCAGGATATGAAACTGCTGCACACTGAGTTCTGCATCCTCAGCATTCAGGATGGCCTTTGGTGTGACAGCGCTGCTTTGATAAACTGGATAGATTGGCACAGTGTACTTTGGAATTTAACTTTGCTGTTTATTTTTTGTTCTGATCCTGTATTAGGCGTTAAAATATTAAAAGCCCGCTTCAGTCAGTGCTGCGTACCCCGTGAGTGATGCGCAGAGTCAGTGGTGTTTAAATAACCATTCATTGAGCTGTCAGAGAGGGAATTGATGGTGTACACTGTAAATGGTGATGCATTGCCGTCTGACAGAAATCAGATTCGATAAAAGTGAAATTGAAAGCCACTTGCCACAGAGCAGAGTTGTGTGCAAGCTTCTGTGAAGGCTGGATAGGGCCTGCCAGAGTTGTGTTGCCGTTTATTTCAGAAACCACAGATGCTATTGAATGGTCTCTCAATCATGTGGTTTTCTGCAGCACATTGTAGCACGGCACTTTCTTCTAAATTTTGATGTCAAATCTTACTTTTCACAGTTGTGATCACTGTAATTCATGCATGCAGTAATCACTGACCGTTTTTTTTTTTGTGTGCTGTGTGTGACGGTCTGTGTGCACGTCACGCATGTAATGATGCTGTTGTTGAGTCTTATATGTTCGGACTGTGTCAGTGATTCGATTCAGAACAGGACTAGGTGTTACAATCCCTGGTATTGCACTTCAACTGTTTCCACAGGGTATTAGAAGCGGGCTGTTGTGAGACTTTGCCAAAACCAAGACACATCACCCGTCCTGTACCTTAGCATCCCCAGGTGTTTCGGCCTTTTATCACAAGACACCCTCCGCTAAGGGAGATCCACCTCAGGTTGATCAAGCCTGGGTTTGTGTCATGTGGTTAGCTGTCCCCCAGCAGCTCAAACGGTACCTTTGCTTTTAGCCACAGCCAGTGGCTGGTCCATTCAGCAGTGTCAGCCAAGTTCTTAATTGCTGATTTAGTGTTTCGTAAGTGTTGGCGGTTCTTGCAGGTAGTTACGTTACATGTGCTCACTGTAGGACTGCAGAAACGTTGTGGTCAAACCTGAAACACTGGAGTTCCATAATCAGAACAGTAAAACTTCAAACACAGTCATCTCACATGTTTTCACCTTTTGGTAGAACGTCAGCTTTCGGAAGCACTGATTCTCTTCATTCGCAGCCAATGTGTAATACTTCATCAGTAGAGTCTCTGAATTCCTGATTGTTCAGTAGAGACTCAGACATTTCAGTTAGGCCTACACAGGATAATTACTGTGATGGTCATTAGAATTGAACTGTCTTTTAAATGTGTGTAATGAGTAAAGCAGGATTGGTTCATCAATTTCTGTATTCTTACCATTATATATTGTTATATTGTTATGTTATCTTATGTGCATGTATAGCTCTCACCATCCCAAAATGCAGTAGATAAATTAATATTTCTAGCAGTGGTCCTGAAAGTGATGGGTGAAGAGTGAATGCAGAAAGTGGCAGCCAGGTTTGAGGAAAGCTAGACTCATTGGAATTCTCTTTTTTTTCTCTTTTTTTTGTAAAAAAGTAAACATTTTACAAAAACAGACCCATAAAATTCATCATCATTTTATTCCATAATGTCTAGAAAAGGATTTATATTTTCATACTTTTCTGAAACTCAGACCATTCTGGGACAACTGTGCAGCCCTGACAGGCTTTAAAAAACGTTGCTAATAACATATTGTACACATGTACTAGGTCCAGGACTTTGACATGTGTTCGTTCTTTTAGCCGTGCTCATTTTGATTCACCACGGCTGATGGTTTTAACCTAATGCTGTGCTGTGAACATCTTGTGCAAAATGCAAACACGCACAGTTCAGCTAACCCAGCTGAAGGTGGCATGGCGGCGTGTTCTGTGACGACCTGTGGGGTCACTTTGAGTCGTGCTGCCCTTCTTGTCCTTTGCTTTTCAGGCCAGCCTGATGGTAAGTAATGAGAGTAGGGGTGACGATAGTCACCTCCCCTGTCCCCCCCGCCTTCCTGCGCAGGTGCCCGGTGGCGAGGGTCGCCTACCCAGCCACAGTGTGTCCCCGCAGTACCGCATGCACTCCTACTACTCCGCAGCCTCGTACCTAAGTCAGGGCCTGGGCACGGCTGCGTGTGTGCCCCCAATCTTCGCCCTGGAGGACGGCCCCGCCTTCCCGGAGTCCAAGGCAGCCAGTGAGTATGCTCCACTCTCCGCTGTGCCGCCATAGAAACGTTCACCTTTCAGCTGACAGCGTGGCCAGGAAATAAGTTGTCCCGTATTTCTGAACGCCACGTCTGAGAGCGGAATCCATACAGAGAGAAGCCCTTTTATTAACCGTGTGTTTTGTAGTTGGATTTCCAGTGATTCAGCTTTTTTTTTAAGAGCTCGGGGCTTTGCCATGCTCACGCTCCGACAGCAAGGAGCGGTGGCGTGCGGGAGGCTCGACGTGACCGCGGCCCCTGTGGGCGGGAGAGGAGTCACGGGTCTTTTCACCTGCCGCTGGCTGTTTACGTGTTTCCTTGACGATCCGCGCCACTCCACCATGTGGGTGCTGTTCCCCACATTGGGGAGCGCTGTTCATGCATCATTACGGGAAGTGAAAACAGTGCTGGACTGGGTGGTCTCATGTGTGATCACCCAGTCTGTCTCTGCTCACAGTGTAGGGTTCATGCCACAGCCAGTCTGTCTCTGCTCACAGTGTAGGGTTCATGCCACAGCCAGTCTGTCTCTGCTCACAGTGTAGGGTTCATG